>AUXN01000371.1:0-12646 GCA_000482125.1 Strigomonas galati
TAGAATAGAGAGGGAGAACAAGATGATGATTAGTACCAAGAAAGGAAGGTGAATTGTTCATGCGTTGCTGCATCACAAACAAAACAAAATGGCAGAGTTGATATTGTTGAAACTGTTTAGATTTAGTTTTTTTTTTTTTGTCTGTTGATGTATAGTTTCAGGGATAGAACCTTACTATTGGCAATTATTTAGATAGTTGATGGTGAGAAAAAAATAATTGTACGATTGAAAAATAACAGTTTAGTATAATGTGTATGCGCGATTACGTTATGTACAAGTCAATGCCTTATTTATTTATTTATTTATTTATTTATTTTTTGATTCAAGCATTCGCTTTGCGGGCCATCTCTTCGTCATAAATGCGCCAGAACGTCTCACCGCTAGGAATGGTTGCCCCCATCTTGGTCGCCAACAGAATTGTCCCCGAAAGGCGACGATGCAGCGAGTAGACCGGTGTCGGCGGCGGGCGCAGACGCAGGCGCACCATCGTTGGCACGTGCTTCTGAATCTGTTGAGGCAGGTTCTCCGCCGAGAAGTCGAACGGCTTTGTGCGGTCGCGGAAGGGCTTTCCTAACAACATCACGCTCCCTACGTGCGCGTCCAGCATCTCCTTCCCTTCGCGTCCGGTGAGGAAGCCGAGCGAGATGCTCTTCTCGATAATGACGTCGCGATCCCCGCGCGCGGCGGCCGCGACGACCTGCAAGTAGTCATCCACAAAGTCCTTCTCGTACTCGCGGGCAGCGCCGAAATCCAACAAGTTAATACGGTTGTGCTCCGCGTCGAAGAGAAAGTTGGCGTAGTTCGGGTCCGTCTGCATGAAGTTCCACGTGAAGAGCTCCTTCAGCGTGAGCAGCATCATCTTCTCGGCGACGGTGTTGCGGAAGCTCTGCGGGATGTTGGGCGCCGTCGCGACCTTGTCGATCG
Source organism: Strigomonas galati (assembly GCA_000482125.1). Taxonomy (NCBI): domain Eukaryota; phylum Euglenozoa; class Kinetoplastea; order Trypanosomatida; family Trypanosomatidae; genus Strigomonas; species Strigomonas galati. The sequence continues at coordinate 925 of AUXN01000371.1, forward strand.
GTACACCGCGCACGAGCTCCGTCACGAGCACCTGGTCCGTCGACAGCTTCTCATACACAAACGGCACGTGAAACACCTCGCAGAGCTGCGGTGACGCCTCCACCAGCGCGGCGTACCGCTTCTGCTTCTTCGCCTCGATGGTGTACTGGCACTCCATGCTCAGCTCGTTGCGCAGCTCTTTGAGGATGCTGTCAACGAACATGCCTGGTGGGAGAATGTTGAGCGACATGAGCATCTTGAGGTTCGCCACGTCGCTGTCGATACTGCGAGCGACGCCAGGGTACTGCACCTTGATGGCGACCTCCGCCCCTTTGTCAGCCTCTGCCGCGCGGGGGCAGAACTCGGGCCGCAGCTTCGCGTAGTGCACCTGTCCGATACTCGCGGCCGCCATGGGCATCTCCTCGAAGCGCGAGAAGAAGCGGGTGCGCCAGTTCGGCTCTTGCCACTCCGCCGCGAGCACTTGCTCCAGCTGCGCCGTCGGCATCGCGAAGGCGCCGTCGCGCACCCGCTCGAAGAGCGCCGTGACGTGCGGCGGGACGGTGTTCGCGTCCTGGATGCTGAGCATCTGGCCCAGCTTAAGCACGGCACCGCGCATGCGGCACAGCGTGTCCACTATTTTTTGGTGACCGGTGGAGGAGAGAAGTCGGCCGTCGGGCGTGCCGCCCGTCACCCTCTCCCACCCAAGCTGCATGAACAGCGAGGCGAACCCGGCTGCGCGAGAGACACGGGTGGAGGGCACGGCGCGGTACCGCAGGTCGTGCTTGACAGTAGGATTGTAGTCGCCGCGCAGCTGCTGTGTCACGGTGTCAGGCAAGGCCTCGGTTTGACGCACATCCATGAGGGAGACAGGCGCTGCTGATGGCGTTGCACCTGCGGTGGGTGACGCTGTTGTTCCAACGTTCTGAGGAGATTCGTAGGTCGTGGTGAAGGTGGAGGGGAACATGCTGCTGCCTATCGCCGGAGGCAGCATCGCAATCAGAATTTTTTGAAACCCATTCGCAAGGTTGCACCCCGTAGGGTTGTGCCTGACGAGGGAAGTACGAAACATGCTGAACTAGATCTGTGAAAAAAAAAAAAATAACAAAAAGAGCAAATAATGCACACACAACAACAAGACAGCAAAAAGGTATATGCACACTCACGGAAATACAATTTGACGCTGTGGATATGATTTTCCTATTATATATTGGCTTAGGTGTAAAGAGAGAATAGAACATGTTGGAATAAAAAAAGAAACATACACACACAAAGCAAAATAACAATTTCTGCAGGGAAGCGGTATAAACTGAAAAAATTACACGAAAGTAAAAGTAATAGGTTTGAACAAATGAGGGAGAAAAATGGAATTGGATACAACGCTACGATAACAATTTGGAGCAACCATGCAACGTGTACTTGAGATACGTTTCGCCACAAAGCAATTCGAATTGATTTGCCTTTCTTCGCTTACTACTTGTTTTTGTTGTTGTTGTTTGTTTGTTTGCTTGTTTGTCTGTTTACAATTTGGAGCGTGTCTTGTGCTCATTCAACACCTTCTCGCTCAGCGTCAGGTACCATTTGACCACATTCTTCTTGGAGGTGCCCTGAATGCGGTCCACGGTCTTCCCAATGTACTTGAGCAACTGCACCTGCAGCTGTGCAGAGCCTCGCAGGTGCTCCAGCTCCATCGCCTCAATCGACGCGCACACGCGATGCAGCACATTGCTGTTCTCGCACTGCAGCAAGTTGACGAGGGAGGAGAAGTAGGCCATGAAGCGCTGCTGCGCCTCCTGCACCTGCATCGGCGGCGAGTTCCACAACTGGCAGAGGCTGTCAAACAACGCCGAGACAATGAGCAACACAGAGGAGGAGGGCGTCAGCTTCGTGAAGGACTGGCGCAGCACATCCACGTTGGTGCTGCCGCCACTAGTGGCAGACGCGCCAGTCTTATCACTGCTCGTACCGCGCGTGTGCAGCGAGGGCAACCCAGCGCGGTAGAGAATGGAGTCGTTGTTGTCGACCATCATGGCCAGCTTGGTGGCGTCGCAGGCCTCCAGTGCCTGGCACACAGAGCGTACGGCCTCTGCAAAGCGACGGACCAGAAACAGCGGCGGCTCCGGGTACGACGGCTCGTCCGTCGCCACCAGTCGCTGTCCTTGCTGCCGCACCGTCTCCTTCCGCGTCGGCACGAACACGGCCACGTAGGTTGGTACGAAGAGGGGTGCGATCGTCTTGCGGGCAAGAATGGGGGCGATCAGAAAGTTGTGCGCCCCGATGGCGAGCGAGGTGCTCTCGCGCTGCAGCAGGCACGGCAGGGCCACGTCGACCCAGTGGCGGAGCAGGTGCTCATCGGGGATAGCATTGGCGGCCATCGTGGTCGCCATAGTGCGCAGGTAGCCTTCGAGATGTGCGACGTGGAGCTTGTTGGGCATGAGCGCCGCGCGTGAGAGCGACTTGTCGCCGCTGCCGCTGACCCTGACCCCTCCCACGGCACCACCCCCACTACCGCTACCATTGTTCTGGTTTTCGTAAAAGACATAGTCTACCTTGGGCACGACCGAGTTGAGGAAAAAGCGCGTGATGGAGGCGGCGCTCATCTTGGTCGGCACGTACCGCAGCTGCGCCTCCATCATGGTCAGCATCAGCTGCGCGTTCTTGCGTTCCTGGGGAGAGACAGTGGTGAGGTCCTTGTAGCGGCCGTCATGCACGACGCGCAGGGCGAAGAGCTTGCTGACAACCTCCACCACTTGGTAGTGCGGGATGGCGCGCACAAAGTCGGGCGAGCAGAGCAGCACGGCCAGCGACTCGACGATGTTCAGCGTGACGGCCTCGTAGTCGCGCAGGCTGAAGTTCGCCTTGGTCTTGTTGGTCACTGCCAGGTTGGCCTTGATGAGCTCGAGCGTGTTGCGGCGTCGCTCGTTCTCCGCCACCTCCTCGTTCGTCTGGAACAACAAGTTGACAGTCCGCTTGATGTTTTCAAACATCTCGAGGGGCACATTGGCGCTCTGGTACGGAGTCTTGTTGTTGCTGTCGCTCGTAGTTATGGTGCTGGTAGCAGCGGCTACGGTCTTGTCAGTAGCTGCGCCAGCCGCATCGCTTTTGTTGTCGCTGCCCACGTTCCACTGCGCATCCTCCTCCCATGCAACACTGAGCGACGACCAGTAACGGACTTCCTCCAGCAACAATCGGGTGAAGCCGCTCAGCTGTCTCGAGCGTGTGGCGGCAAACGAGAGCGGCACCGACAGCAGCACGCGCGGCTGATCGAGCGCGAGCGGGACGAAGAAGAAGAAGCGCTCGATTGATTTGTACAGGGCCAGCAGCGACTCACCTGAGAGGTGCGCGTGGCTGCGGATCGTCTTGTCGTACGTGGCCTTGCGGCACGAGACGGGTACTGTGAAGGCGCTCGCGAGCAACAGACGCAGAAAGGCAGGCTCATCCAGCATGTACTGCACTGGGCCTGGGTTGGCATAGTTATCCGCAGCGCCGCTGTAGTAGAAGAGATCGGAGGCTTTCTGGGAGTGCAGCCCTGGTGCGGTGGAAAAGCCCAGCGACGACAGCGGGAGGTCCGCCTGGAAGGAGAAGAGCTGTGTCTGCTTGGCCCGACGCAGCAGTGTCGCGTCGTCGTTCAGCGCGGTCTCGGGCATGCCCTTTACAGCCGCAAAGGCCATCAGTTGATAGAAGGACAGCAGCATGCCACCAGAAGCAGCGGCAGTCGGGACACCCGGCGTGCTAGCGGCCGCGATGGTCGCCTCCTGCATGATGAGCTCGTCCAGGCGTCGCGACACAGCGTGGCGGATCGATTGCTTGGCGAGGAAGAGTGGCTTGGGCTCCTTCTCGTTCCCAATAACGAGCACCTCCTCCAGCACCCGTTGCACCTTGTAAAAGAGATGCATCAAACCTGCTCGCACGCCGAACTGCAGGTAGTAGCCGCTATTGGGGTCGTTTTGGTTGTTCTTCGCCTCCTTCATGTTCATGTACGTCTTGGGCGTAAAGAAGAGGATCTTAAACGTCTCCCAGCTGAAGGGCGGCCGCACCATGACACGGTTCACGAGCAGCTTCACGGTCATCTCAATGAAGCTCTCGTTATCGAGCGAGAGGCTCTTGCGGCGTTGGTGGATAATGATGAGCATCGTCTTGATGGAGCGGCAGTAGGACTCGGTCAAGAAGACGCCGCAGCCGCTCACCTCCCACGCCTGCGGGCTGTTGAAGTACTTGAGAATGGGCACGACGTCGATGCTCGGTCGGGAGGGCAGCAAGGACAGCAGATGCGTAAAGGAAGCGGACGTTAGCTCCGCCATCCGCGCGAGTGTGTGTCCCTCAATCGAGTAGTGGTCCCGCACGCTCAGCCCGCCGCTGTACTCCTTCTTGGAGCAGAGCAGGTACACAAGCAAGTTGCACCGCGTGATGAGCGTGACCAGCATCTCCACGTCCTTCTGGACAATGTGCAGTTTCTGCGAGTCGTCGTTGCCCTTCTTGAGCACGTTGTCAATGTTCTGCTGTTCAAAGGCGCGCATGATGATGGAGACGCTGACGGCGCGCGAGAGCGTGTCGTGGCACGCGCGGAAGACGTCCGCCTGGCGCATCCGCAGCACATTCGCGCTGGGCGACATCATGGCGCGCGAGGGCGATCCTGGGCTGCTCGCGCTGTCAATATCGCTTGAAATGAACGAGATGAGCTTGCTCGCGCGGTGCACATTGCCCAGCAGCATCATGGAGAAGCCCTCAAAATCACACTTCACGTTCTTGTGCGTGGCGAGCAGCTGCGCATTCTTGGTCAGGAAGCGCAGGTCTTCATTAGAGATGACGTGCGCGACCTCGGGCGAGCTGTAGATCTGGGAGAGCGCATGGCTACGGGCGACGCCGCAGGCTTCTAGAATGTAATTGATGCGCCGCACGATTGCCAGCTGCGCATTGGCGGCAGCCGAGCTGTCTGCATTTTTCTTACCGCCAGTCAGAAAAGAGAGCATCGCTTAGTAGGCGTTCTTCTCTCTTTTCTTTACGCAATTTCTAAAGTTCCTTTAATGAGAATTGAACAGATATGTATAAACACAGAAAAAAAATAGATTTGTTTTCTTTTTGAATATTATATGGAAATACTAACACAGTGCGCCGTGTATACAAAGAAATAAGTAATCCGAAAAGGAAAAGGTAAAAAAAAAGAAACAAATGAAATGGGAGATGTGTAGCTTACTGAAAAAAAGAAGAACTAAAATGGTAAGAGCGGAGAGGAGAAGAAATGAAATATAGTTTTGGTACGAGAAGTGATTTTTAATTTTGTGTTTCATTGCATGATTTTGATTGTATAAGATGTCCGTTTTCATCAACAGTACACTACACTTTCGTGTGTTAGTAGTTTTTTTTTTTTTAGTTATAAAACGAAAATAAAAATAAAAGATAGGTTACTCTCTTGATCAGACGCATATCCCTCTTTAGACGTGGCGGAAGGCCTTCGTCTTGTAGGCGCGGCCCGCGCGGCGGCCACGGCTGACCTCCTTGCCACGGTTGTTGCCGTAGGGCTTGGCGTGGGAGCCGGGCTTGCCAGCGGCACCGAAGTGCTTCACGGACTCGCGGCCAGACCTGCGGCCGCGGAGCAGCAGCGTGTTCTTGCCAGTGGGCGCGATCATGGCCAGCTGGTCGAAGGTGAGGCACTCACCGCCCGCCGCGGTGATGCTCTGGCGAGCCGCACGGGAGAAGCGGAGGGCGCACACGCGCAGGGCGGGAATGCGGGCCATGCGGACATCATCGAGCACATCACCGACGATGACGGCGATGGGCGCGGCCTCGCTCTTCTTGGTGAAGTGGGAGCGGCGCTTGAGGACGACGGCGAGGCGGCTCAGGGAGATGGGCGCGCGGTTGCTGCGGCTCTTGAGCAGGCGCTGGTACACGAGCTTGTTGAACTTGGAGTTGGTGCGCTTGGCGAGGAACCGGTACAGCTTCACGAGGAGCTTGATGTACGGGTTGGGGGAGGCGCTGTGGTGGCGCACCACGCGCTTCAGCTTGCTGACACCGCGGAGATCAATACCCATGTTGGTTTTGTGGAGTGTAAGCGAGGTTAACCTACTACAAGAAGAGAAAAAAAAAAAGAGAAAAAGTGGAGAAAAAGATGTAGTCAAGACAATACGAAAACAACAAAGCATATACAACTCGTTGAATGCAAACATAAAGTAGCCGCTTCAATTCTTATTAAGGGGAGAATTAATATGTGTGTATACATCGAGGATAATACAACAGTCCATTATTTTTTTGTTTTTATTCCGTTAGGTTGAAGACAAAAAAATAATGAACTGATAATAATAATAAGTATAATAAAGTTTATATATAGGTGATTGGGGTGTATAGTTATTTATTTATATTTGTGTGTGTGTGTGGGTATAGAAATGTATGAGTCATACAAATAGGAGCTTAGTGTCTATTCTTCATCGCGGACGGTACTTGATATTGTCCATATCCATCAGCTGCTTCTTCAGACCGTGCGGGTTTGCCCACTCGCTATTCGAGTAGGAAATGTCCTCATCCTCAATCACCTTCTTCATCTCCTCCTGCTTCTGGTAGTAGTGCGACATGAGGGCGGCTTGCGTCTTGGCGTCGACAGCCGGCTCCCGCGGCGGCGCGCCGGCGCCCTCGCTCGTCAGCTTCACCGTGATCTTCGTCTTCTCGTTCTTGCCGACGTATTTGGCCAGGTCAGCGTCGCGCGCCAGGGGCTTGTTGCTCCACCACATGGTGGCAGGGCCCTCGAGCGTCTTGTCGTTTGTGGCACCGTCGTCGATGATGCTAAGGATGCGGTGCGCCTTGGACTTCTCGACGTCGTTGGCGTTGTCGTCGTCCAAAATCTTGGTCAGCCGCTGGCACGCGTCGGCGCCGCTGCATTCGCTCGGAAACACAATCATGACACCGCCCTTGAAGGCACTAATCACCTCGTCCAGCTCCTCCTCCGTGCAGAGCTGCCGCTTCTCGGCACGCTCCGGCGACAGCGTCCTCTCCGTGTCCTCGACGGGGCCCAGCAGGTGGTGCTGCTGATCCTCCGGGCAGGAGTCCTTCGCGAGCTGCTTGGCTGCGGCGCTCATCCACTGTAGCCGCACACGCTTGTTCTGGATGCGCTGTACAAGGTCGGTGGCCTCGCCAATGTTCGTCGCGGCAGGGACAGAGATGATGAAGCAGTCAAAATCCTTGCTGTACTCCTCCTTGGGGAGTCGCTTGCATTCTATGAGCACCATGATGCCGATTTGGAAAAAAAAAATAATAATAATAAAACCGTAATGAAATCTTCAAAAGAGAAAGGGGAAAAAAACGCATTTGAACAGAAAGCATATTCAAAAGTCACACGAACAGATGCAAATGCAACACAAATTGGAAAAGGGCGTAAACTAAAAAAAAAAAAGTTTTTTTTTTTTTTTTAGGTAGATGATTAAGGGATAAACCTAAAATGCAAACGCTTCACGGAACGATTTACGAGTAAACGGTTATATAGATGGATAGATAGATAAGTATAAAGGTGAGAGCGTGTGTGTGTTTTGCCTCCTCGTCAATGCTTGGAGCAGGCAGTTACCCATCGCTCCTGCTGCGCATAGTCCAGGTGCACCTCGACATCGTCGAACCACCCGGACTTCTCCATGATCGAGGCGACAATATGCGCCTGTAAGCCAATCTCGATGGCAATGTTGGGCGCGTCTCGCAGCGCCGGGTGCCGCGCGTGCTTCGGCTTCAGCAGCGCGCGGCCGTACTCGCACAGCTCCTTGAAGTAGAGGTACTGCTGGTGTTCGCGGCAGTCGTCGCCAACGAGGGCCGTCTTGGACTCCCAGTTGAGGACAGAGAGAGGCAGCACTACGTACTGCTCCGGCAGCACGTACGGTGGGTTGGAGACGATGACATCAAACGTCCCCTTATGCTCTTCAGCGATCACGGGCAACGCCGGAGAAGCAGCTGCCTTCGCCTCCGTCTCCGGTGCTGGTTCATCGCTCTTGCTAGTGTTCGGTTTGGATTTTACACTTTGGATGGCAGACTTGGGGTAGGTCCCCTTCGTGGCAGGGTCAAAAAAGAGCTCAAACATGTCACTCTGTCGTGCCTCGAAGCGCTCCGGCGGTATGCCGTTCTTGGCCGCATTCTCCAGTGCTGTGTCCACTGCCACCGGCAGCAGATCCACAGCCGTCACATGCGCCGTGGGCACGTTCTTTGCGATCGCGACACCAATACAGCCCGTGCCGCAGCACATATCGAGCACCTTGAGCGGCTGCGACGATGACGGCTCCGACGCCTTCTTGAGGTAGTTGTGGCAGAGCCAGTGTGTCCACATCTCCGTCTCTGGACGTGGGCACAGCAGCGGCGGGCGGCAGGCAATGTCGCAGCCGTAGAAAGGCTGTACGCCAATGATGTAGGAGAGCGGTTTCGAAAAGTCGACGCGCTCGAGCACGGACCGTTTGATGAGACGACGTACGCTATCCTCGAAGTCTATGCTGCCAATGTGCTTCTGTTTCCCCTTGCGCTGGAAATCTGCCGCAATGGCGCTCTCGGCCCACTCCTCAATCCAGGTGATCTCGAGCGCCGCCTGGTACTGCATGGCCTCCTTGTTATCCTTGCCCACGAGCTCCTGGTAGAACTTCTTGTAGATCATCTTGGACAGAAGCTCGCGGTCCTTGTCGGAGAGGTAGGTGCGCTTCTCCACCGGCCGGTTAAAGCTGCGCTCGAGACGCTTGGCCTCCTCCTCTGAGAACTCGACCACCGTTTCTTTGTCCACCATCCAAGAGGTTTCCTCCTGCACCTCTCCCTCCTCGGCATCCAAGTTCACGTCCTTCTCCGCTTCTACCTCTTCCGACTCCTCTACGCGGCGTGCGGCCATCGTGAGCTGCGCGATGGTGTTCTTGCTGCTCCCCTGATTCTGCCCGCGTCGGGACGTGAAAAGGGGAGAGGCGCCCACCGTTGTGGCAACGGAAGACGTCAAAGCATCCGTGTGGTGAATAGAGGAGAGCGCGGTTGAGAAGTATTGAGTTTGTAAGCCACGCGTGGCAGGCCGCGTAGTGAAGGACCGGCGTGCGGCAAGAAAAGGTTTACTATAGAATGGTTGCTGCATGTTTCTTATACAAGAGGCGTGTTGGTGTGGGTAAGAAACTACAAATTTTACTAGTTTATTCGATTTTTTATCTCTAAAGTATGAAGACTTCAAACGAAAGAAGGAGAACAAATAAAAGAAAAGAATTATGCATTACACATAAAGTAAAGCACAGTGTTTATTTTGGGGTGATCATTGAATTGTGAATAGAGGAAGGAATTTTACTTTTGTCATTAACAGGTTCTTTGGTGTGGTTGTCGGACGCGTTAAGAGTGAAAGATAAAAAAAAAAAAAAAAAAACAAGAAAACAGAAAACAGAAAACTCTATGAGCAATAAGATGGTGTTCTATAAGGTATGAAAATTGATTTTATAAATGAAATCACATGCATCGGTATAAACGTATACGGATGGATCAAGCAAGTGTAAGAGAGAAAACTACTTTTTGGATTTGTGCTTTTTCGTGCTCGCGTTGTCGTGCTTCTCCTCGCGGTTACGCTTCCCCGCGCCGCCTCCGCCGCGCTGCTCGCGCGGCTGCTTGACGTACCTCTCCTCCAGATGGCTCAGCATGGACTGGTGCGCCTGCTCCTGCCGCTGGCGCATGAGGGCCTGCAAGGCGACCAAGCTGCCCGTCTCGCCTCCAGCTGCAGCCTTGCTATCGACGCCGAGCTCCTTGAGCGCCTCCTCCGCCATTTCGCGCTCCTCTTGCAGGTTGCGCTCCACTTTCTTCACGGCCTTGTCGGTAGAAGTCTTCTCCCATAGCTCTGTGGCCTGGAGCTTACCAGAAGCAAGGCACTTCTGCACGACCTGGCGCAGACGGCGCACCTCGTCCTCTTTGCCATTGTCGAAGAGGAGCTGCTCTTCCACCATCTTGCGGAAGTTGCCTTTGCTCTTTGTGTAGCACTTGATGACATCCTGGACCTCCTCCTCAGACCCCGCGTACGTCTCAAAGAAGGTATGCACCTCCTGTCCCACCTCCGCCGCACGCTGCTCCTTCGAGACCGGGTCGCTGCTGCTGCCGCCGTCGCCGGGCACGATGCCGGTCGCGTCGTACACGCCGCGCTTCTCCTTATCGGTGAGCACCGCGTAGGCGTTGGCGAGCGCCTTGAACTTGTCAGCGCCGTCGGGATTACGATCCGGGTGGTAGGCGAGAGCTAGTTTGCGATAGGCCTTTGTGATCTCCGCCTCGGTGGCGGAGGGCGCGACGCCTAACAGCGTGTACAGGCTGTGTTTAGAGGAGCCCATCACAATATATATGTATATAATATCTATACAAAGGGTGAAAAGAAAATGCAAAGAAAAAAGAGCTATATGCTAGTAAGAGAGACAGGACGTGGAAAAATAGAAAAAGAAAATTTTTTATTCATTAAATGAGGGTGGTATGTAGGAGCAAGAAACCATATGTATTGAGCATCTAGATATACATCAATAAAAGTCTGAAGCAAACTTATTCTGTTGTGCAGAGTTGCTTCTTTTTTTTTTTTTTCGTTTCTGCCTACGGTTAAATGGTGTTTGTAGGTTTCAGTAAAAAAAGAAAATGCTATAATTATATATGTCCCTTATTAGATATGAAAAAAAAATAATAATAATAAAGAAAAACACTAATCCTTAATTAACGTTAAATTGTAAACAAAAAAGAAGAAAGAAAAAACGATAACAACTTTGAATAAAAAACGCTTTCGTACGTACTCCGGCATTTTTTATTTCTGCTTCTTATTTTTCATTCCTTACTTTTCTTTTACTTGGCCGCCTTGACAGCGTCCACGAACTTCTTGACCTGCGCGTCAGACCAGTTGGCGTGCTTGCCCTCCGCCTTCACGAAGGCCTCAAACTTCTCGGGGCCGTTGGCGGCGAGGTACGCCTTGCCCTGCTCCACGTTCGCCTTCTGCGCGACCTGGTCGAGGTACTTCGGGCCCTCACCGCAGTACTCCGCAAGCTCGCGGGTCGTGTAGCGGGTGAGGTTGAGACGCGCGACCTGGCGGTCGAGCACGGCCTTCTGGTCCGCGGGCAGCGTCTTGGCGTAGGCCTCGAGGTCCGCCTTCCAGTTGGCGCCGAAGTTGTGCTCCACGTTGCACACCTTCAGGGGGTGGTTGTTGCGGAAGCTGATCTCGCCAATGAGGATCTTGTGGAGGGCCTGCATCTTCGCGTCACTAGGGGAGGCGGCGGCCGCGGCGGCGGCGAGGGCGACAAAGGAACGGCGCATCATGGTGATGGGTGTGGGAAAAGCGAAGCTAACTAAGGTAACGTGAAACGAAATATAGACTAGAGCGAAGAAAGGAAAAGAGAAGTGGAGGAAAGGTGGAAAGTGGTGAGTACATGTGCGCAAAGAAGCCAAAAGGAAGGTCATATATAAGAAGCAGATAAAAGGGGTTACAAGGTCAAATAAGAAAGAAAGACGGTCTCCAGCGTTGTCGTTTGAATTGTTTTTTGTCGCCGCTAAAAGAGCAATGTAGCTGAAGCATAGACGTTTATATAATTTTGTTTTTGTTTTTGTGTGAAATATTAAAGTTAGTAAGATATTTGAATCTCTTTTTTTATTTTTTATTTTTCTTACTTTTCAAAAAGGAAAAAAAGATTCTTATTATGGTTGGTGTGTTTAAGTGTGTGTGTGTGTGTGTGTGTGTGTGTGTGCGAGGGTGAAAGAAGAAAAAAAAATAGCCAACAAAACTAAGACTAAACCGAATAAGTACAACGTAGAAAGT
>AUXN01000372.1:0-12634 GCA_000482125.1 Strigomonas galati
ATTGCTTTTCAGAGTAAACAAAAGACGAAACTTCGCGTTCTCTTTTTTTATGCACTTGAACACATTTACATACTTTCTTCCTCTCCATTCCTTTTGCCCATCATCTAAAAAAGCAACATAGAAATAGTAACTAACAAAGTTTTTTTTTAATTTATTTTAAGTTTAGTAATGTCCACCTATCAAGCCTACACCCGCTACGTCACGCACCGTCTCCGCAGCCGTGTCCATGCACAGTCCCTCCCTAACCTCCTCCAACAGGAGTCGCTCCGTGCTGGTGCTGCTGCTGCTGGTGGCGGACTACAGACCTCTTCCTCTTCTTCTCCAGCATCTGCACGCCTGCAGGAGTTGCTGCAGCTGGTCGAGGAACACCGCCGCACCCCTGCGCCTGCCACTCGCGCCCGCGCCCTCCAGCTCTACCGCACCCTGCCGCTGCTGTCGACAGAAGAGGACCCTCACTTCCTACACGTGCTGCGAGCGCTGCGGGCAGCCGCGTATCTGCAGGCAGCAGAGGCGCCGCGCACGTTTGCCCTCTTGCAGCATGTCACCCGTCATACGTTTCTGCTGGATGGCTTCGCCGTGGCGCAGTACGGCCGAGCGCTGCAGCGACTGCAACACCCACAGACAGCAGCGCTGTTGCGTGTGCTCGCGCCGCGTGTCGCGCAGGTGGCGGAGGAGCTGACAGCGGCGGAGGCGGCCGCGCTGCTGCAACTGTACGCGCAGTGGGTGCCAGACTTTACCACGTCCACAGAAGGAGCAGAAGAGAAGGTACGCCAGGCCCTCGGCCACCAGCTCGCGCGGACGGCAGCTGCTGTGGACAGGACCTCCTTGGCATTGTGCCTGGAGGTGCTGCCGCTGCTGCCGGCGGTGGAGGGCAGCGCGTTGCTGCTGACGGTGGCGCCGACAGCGGTGACGCTCTTAAAAGAGGGAGACCGACTACGACGGGTGGTGTTAAAGGCGATTCAGTACGCAGTGTATGACTATCCTACTACTAACATGAGTAGCACATCCGCTGATGCGGTTCAAACGTCCTTCCTGCAGCACTACCTCTCCGCCCCGGAGCGTGACCTGCTGTTGGAGGTGCTGGCAGAGAAAGGGGCACCACTGTGGTCAGAAGGAGCTGCAGCCGGTGCACGCTTCTTTACCTTCCCACCACCAAAAAGTACTACTACTACTACTAATAATAATAATAGTGAGGAAGAAAAACCGCCTTTAGGTTTCAACACCACCTCCTTCGAGCTCCTGCGACAGGAGTTGCAGCAGTACCGTCACCTGTTAAAAGCTCTCAGCAAAGGCATTACCCATTTCTACGCCGCACAGCATGTGACGCCGCGGCCGGCTCGCATTTCTGATATTAACCGCTTTGAAGTGTTCGAGTTGACACAAGAAGAGAAGAATGAGAAGGAGGAAGAAGAAGTGGAAGATGATTTGTTACAACAGCTGCTGCTACGACGGAACTTAAAAGGAGAAACGCCGCGCACGCTTGTGCAGCAAATGATACAAACCACACTGCAATGGTCCGCTACACCTTCTGCTTCTCCACCACCAGCCTCCACCACCACTAACAGCACCTCTAGCGCTGCCGCCACCTTTGCAGCAGAAGTTCAGCAGCAACACTATCAGGAGATGCTAGCCACCATCCCCCGCTGTGACTATATCGATGTGGGCCACCTGGTGCAGCTGCTCCAGTACACAGAGAAGCGCGGCGAGGGCCGTGCGCTGCGGCAGCTCGCCACGCGAGCCATCACCGATATCCACACATCCACTACTACTTATACAACAAAGAAACAACCCCATCATCATCAGGAGAATACGCTCTACCACGCCCCAGAAGCACAGTTCAAGGCCATTTGTCAAGTGATCGAAGGCCTTGCCTTCTTTTCCACTTGTACAACAAAAGATGCGGAGGAAGTAAAAACGGTTGTCACGGCGCTGCTAGAGCAGCTGGTGCTACTGCTCACCACAGAAGAAGTACAGCTTATGGGCACCGACCTCGCGCGGTTTCCGCTAGACCTTTTTACACCAACTACTACATCTACTACTACCACCACAACACGGTTAGTGTTGGTGACAGACCGTCTCTCTCGTGTGTTGGCAGGCCTCGCGCAGGACCTTCACTACGGAGCTGTTGGTGGTGGTGGTGGAGGAGAGGAGGGGACGAGGCTGCTGATAGATACCATTAGCTCTTGCCCCTTTTTGCTCCATTGTGTGCAGGTGTGCCGGGCGTTGAGCCTTCGCCCTACAACAGCAACAGCAACTACTACAATATCGTCAGAAGCTGTAGAAGGGAGAGAAGGCCTTCGCTTTGCCTCTCGCTTTCTTTACCACTTGCTGACCTTGTTTTGTGAACGTTCGCTTCCTCCACCATCTCAACAATCGCAACAACAGCAGTATGTGAAATCAACAACCACAGCACAGCAAACGCCATCTCCTCCAGCTGCGGTGCTAGAGCAAGTGCTTCCCGCTCTAGTTTCTATCCTCCTGCTGCTGCCTCCGACCTTTCTTTCTACCCCAGAAAATAATAATAATAATATTGTGGTGGATGACTGGTACTTGGAGACGAGAAGAAATGTTCAAGGCATCTGCCGACTGTTGGGCGCCGAAGGACAGCAGCAGCAACAACAACCTACAGTGGTGGTGGTGCCGCCGTGGGCAGCGCAACACAAGCCATTGATGGAACTGCGGGACCATTTTCAGAATAAAGTAAAATAAAACATAAAACAGAATGATAATAATAAGTAGAAGACACGGAAAAGGAGCTTTTCTCTTCTTCATCGTTTTCCTTTCATGTTGTGTCTTTTTTGTATATGTCATCACAGAAAGTGTAAAAAGTGAAAACTATTCTTGTTTTCTTCTCTTTGAGGAAAAAAAAAAAAAACGTTTGCTTGTGAAAAAATATATGTACATTACCCTGTCTACATTTTCTTTTCTCTCCTTTTCTCCACATTGCTCCACCTGAAAAGCTAAACAAAAGTGAAAAACACACACACATATAGTAGCAATAGAATAGAAATAATATAACAATAACGTGAAAAAGATAAAATAATCTTAAAAAAAAAAAATAGTACACCAACGAGCAACTGCTCAGCCCTGACTTTGACGAGGTCGCTTACCTCCGCTACGTCCTCCCCATGCTGCAAGACAGCAGCAGCAGTAACAAAGCCTCCACCACCGCTGGAGGAGCAGGAGCACTACACTCCTCTGGTGCTGCTGCCGGTGGCGCCCTCACCAGCAGCAGTGGCAGCAGCGCTGGCCATCGTGAGGCCGAGCGTCTGGCCCACTGTGTACAGATCGCCCAGGAGCGCATCAATCAGTTCGTGAGCACGCACGCGGACCGAATGCTAGAGCAGGTAGAGACCGCTGCCGCCGCCCACACCCAGGCAAAGGCCGCGGAGGAGCGCGCCGACGGTCTTCGCCGTGCCGCCCACCGACTGCAGCTGCTGCTGGAAGGCCCGACCGCCGCGCTGCAGGCTGGCGTGACAGAGGTCGAGCGCTGCCACGCTGTTGTCGATATTGTGCGCGACCTGCAGCAGCTGCTGGCGCTGACGGCGCGGCTGGAGGAGCAGTGCAGCCCGCAGGGGGACCTCACCCGGGCGGCGCGGGCGCTGCGGGAGGTGGAGGGGCTGCTGCAGCGCACGGACCTCCGTGGGCTCGATGTCGCAGCGGAGCGGCTGGCGGTGGTGGAGCGGGCGTCAGTGGCCGTGCGGCAGCGCGTGCAGGACTGCCTGCGCATGACCGCCCTACGACGGACAGCAGGACAGCAGCAGCAGCAGCGCGGCCCGACGCCGGAGGAGCTCGGCGCCACCGCCCGCGACGTGGCGGCCGCCGTCAGCTGCGCGGCCATCACAGGCCAGCTGCAGCGCACGGTGCAGAACTTTATGGCAGACCGCAAGCGCGAGGCGGTGCGGGTGCTGCTGCGCGAGGTCGACGCGGCCGCGCTGGCGGAGCAGTTCCCGACGGAGGCCGCCGCGCTGCAAGGGCTGCTGCCTGCGCTGCAGGCCGCGCTGCTGCAGGTCGTGTATCATACGCAGGCGGTCGTGCTGCTGTGGCGCGTGCTGCTGCGTCAAGACGAGACCACCCCAAACAGTAACAACAATAATAGTGACAATAACAATAACAATCCTACGCGACGCTACGTGCAAGCATTAGAAGGCCCTGTCGGACTGCTGGCCGAGTACTGGACGGCAGCTGGGGATATGGTGCGGGAGCAGCTGCTGGCTGTGCAGCGCCGCCCCGCCCTGCAGGCCGCCCTCGCCCAGCGCTACCCCGACTATCACGCCCTCCTCCTCGCCTTCCTCGCCGAGTGTGGCCTCGGCGGCGCGGCGCCTGACAGCGGCGCGCTTACCGCTGTCGCGCAGTGCGGCCACGGGGACTATTTGAGTCTGCTGCAGCTCGTTGAGCAGCTCACGGAGCGGCGGGCCGGGGGCCGCTGCGAGGGGCTGGCCGCCGCCTGGCTTGCACAAGCAAGTGATGAGCTGCAGGCCCGCTTCCGTGCCATGCTCGCCGCCCGGCAGCAGGCGCAGCTGCGCCCTGCGCTGCAGCAGCTCGCGGCGCTGGTGCCTGCCTCCCCTGCCCTCGGCAGCCAGCAGGTGCAGCTCGCTGTGAGCCTGGAGCGGCCGGCCGCCCCGCCGCAGGCGCACGCGGTCGACCTCAGCGGCTTCACGCGCGTGGCGCTGCAGGATATCTACGCGCAGCGGCAGGACCCGCATAGTCTGTCGCTCGTGCTGGGTTGTGTGCTCGAGGGCGTCGCGCAGGTGGCGGAGGCGCTGCGCGATGCTGCGCGGCGCGCCCCGCTGCCGCCGCTCCCCGCCATCACCACCGCCATCTCGCGCGCACAGCTGCTGCACGTGAACCTCGCGAGCTGCGGCGCGACGCTCGCTGAGGAGCTCCGGGGGATGCTGTCCCTGCTGCCGGAGGCGGCCGAGGACGAGGTCGCGCTGCGGCAGCGGCAGCAGCTGCGGGAGCGGGTGGAGGGGCTTCAGGCTGCTGCAGCGGCTTCCACCGCGCCCTTCCTGCATGCCGCGGTGGCGCTGCTGCTGCCGTGCGTGACGCTCGCTGTGGACAGCCCCGCTGCCGGCTTGCCGTCCCTGCAAGGGCAGATGGTGCACTTCCTCTCGCACTTTTATTTGCTGTTTAGCAACAAATCGGTGGAGCTGTTGGAGGGCGCGCGGCGGGCGAGCGATCAGCTGTTGTGTCATCTCGCTGTACGGAGTTGCTGTAGCAGCCAACAACATCAACAACAACAACACAGCTATAGTAGCAGAGCACAGACCATAAAAGCGGTGGGTGCGGCCCTGCAGGAGTGGTGCCAGACCACTGGCAGCCACGCCCGCAGTACACTGAGTTGGCGCGCGCTCGTGCGGCAGTTAGAGCAGCTGTGGGGCCTTGTAGGCCAACAACAAGACCAGCAACAGCAACAGCCATTACAATTGCGGCAGTTGCAGCCTGTGCTGCCGCAGCTGCTGCGGCCGCTGCCACCGACGCTAGTGCGGTTAGTGTTGCTGCGTCTACTAATAACTTCTTCTTCTTCTACAGACAATCTGTGTGCAGCGCTAGGGGCATCTGGCCTGCAGCTGTCGGAAGAACAAGTAGAGGAGTTGCTAGAAGGACAACTGTTGCGAGAGGTGGCGCCAGAGGGCTCTACCACCACTTCTGATAATAATACTAACAAAAGCGTGAATAAAGAAAAAGCGGCACAGCTGCAAGCAGCCTTGCAGTCTTACTTGCAACAGCTGGGAAGTGGCAATGGTGGGCTCGCCTATAATGTGGTGCGGCCGCTGTGGCCTACTGTCACGGTAGCGTGAGAGAGTGTAAGAGAAATCTTGTGGTTTTCGTTTTATTTATTTATTTATTTATTTTTAAAGCTGTATACTTGTGTGCTGATATATTAATTTATTTATTTATGTTATCGTCAATCAAAAAATAAGATCACTAACAAAAACTGAAAGAAAATAATAATACAACTTACTACAACAACCACTAAAAACCACATGCATGCTTCTTTTCCACTTTCACTTGCTCCACAACTTTCTCCTCTTCTCATTTCTTGCGCACAAGCTAAAAAAAGGAAAAAAAAAAAAGAAAGAAGAAAAGAATATATAAAAAACATCTATACACACACAAATATATAGTGAAGATGGCCACACCCCTGCAGGACCAGCTACAGGCCATCCTCGCACCTTGGAAGGATGCTGTACCGCTCCCTGCTGGCATGACAGATCCTTCCATGCCTGTGAGCTTCCTGCCACGTGGTAATAGTGGTGGCGAAGAAACTACAAATAATAATAATAACAATACAACAAACCTGCGTGACCCCCGCCGTGCCCTCATGCGGGTGGAGCTCTGTCGCACCGCCCTCGCTCTTTATACTTCCAACAGCGGCCCCTACCGCCCTACACTTCAAAAGCTCCTCAGCTTTTTGTTTAGCTATCTGGATTTTCTCATTGACACCAAGAGTGAAACCGAGCGACAGCTAGACCTCGCTCTCGCACGTCCTTTAGGCGGTGGAGAAGAAGGAGGAGAAGAGGCCGCCGCCGCCAAAGCAGAAGAAAGCGATCTTGTCGCTAAGGCCTACGAAAAAGTCCGCCTTGTGGAACAAAAAATGCTTAACCTCGTAGAAGACGCCTCGGCCCAGCGGGACCGCTTTAAGGCACAGCTAGAGTCGCAAGGACAATACGTGACCAAATTGGAATCACTACTTGCCCATCAGATTACACTCACACGCGCGGTGTTGAAGAGTAGTACGACTGCTGGCGGTGGTGGCGGCAGCGGTGGTGCTAGTGCTAGTGGTGGTGGTGATGGCAACAATCCTACCACCGAAGCCCTCCTGCACGCCCTCACTTCCGAAGGGGCCACCATCAACAATAATAATAATAGTAGTAGAAGTGTTGTTGGCGGTGACACCCACACGAGTTACATCGCCTCCCTCCCTGCCACGACGCAGCGGCTGCTGGAGCGGGAGCAGGCGAGCGCCTACACCTCCGACCCGAACAGCACCAAAGACGCCACCTACGTCCGTCAGCTCATTGCACGGGCGGAGAAAGAAAAAGTTGTAGCGGAGTTAGACGACAAGGTGCGTCAGCTGTCACGGCAACAGCAGCAGCTGCAGGAGGAGCTGCGGCAGGTGCAGGAACTCAACGGGCTCTATGCACGACAGGCGATGGAGCTAGCAGCGCGGCTCTCTGTCGTGCAGGATCAGAATATCTTACTTGCGACGGACCGGGACATGTATCAGAGGGATGTCGTGGTGGAGCGGCAGCGGATGGCGAAGCTGCTGCGGGATGTGCAGGTGGCGAGGGATACGCTGCTGCTGCTGCTCGACCTCCGGCGGCGAGACGCGCTCCTGGCTCTTGGTGGTGGTGGAGATAGTCTACCTCTTCTTACTACAGCGTCATCAAATAATAATAATAATAAGAACAAGAAGAAGATTACTGCTGGTGGTGGTGGAAAGAAGGGCGGAGCAGGCGGTGTCGTGGATGTGCTAGAGGAGGTGCTGTGGCTGCAGAAAGCATCTCACACGCGACAGGCTTTTTATGACCCACCCACCGCAACAGCAGAAGGAGAGCAGCAAGAAGAACAACAAGAAGAACAACAAGTAGTGCAAGAGGAAGAAAAGAAGGAAGGCGAACCATCAGCTGCAGTAGATACACACACACCTGCAACAGCCCAGCTCGCCCAACGTCGCTTTACAGATCCAGAAGCGGCAGCAACAACAACAACAGCTAGAACTGCAGTTGCAGAAACCAAAAAAGCTACCAAGAGCCTCTCCGCAGAGATTGAACAAGAGATGAAGCTCTATGCAATGTTGAGCCCACCTGCTGCCTATCATGTCATGAAAGCTTACGGCTCTCACCGCTCTGTCCCTCACCATCTCCGCTGGCCTCCTTCCTCGTCTGCGTTTTACTATACGCAACGGCAGCAACAACAACCAGAGCTATCATTACTACGATCACCATCAACCACAGGAGGCGCATCACAAAACATGATTACAGCAGCAACATCAGGAGAGGGAGGAGAAGGAGGTATGATAGATCTAGATGATGCGCAATCTCACGGCGCCACCATGTTCGTGCAGTACTACCCCCTCGATGTCCTCCTCGCCGAAAGCATCGTGCACGAACTGTTATCCGAGCGACTGTCTGCTCTGTCCTTGTACTACCACTTCCAACAGCGTGAGCGTGAGGTACAGCAGCAAGACCGACGAGCCCAACAACAACAACAACAACAACAACAACAAGCGTCACCATCTAAAAATCCTACAGAAAAGATCGCACCGACGACAGCAACAAACACAACGAATATTACTGTCATGGGCCTTCAACCACCGTCGCAGGGAGGAGGGAACACCACCACCAAAGAACAGGAGAAGGATCACTTTTACTTGTATTATATGCATCAAAAGGTATCCAAAGCAAACAAAAACAATAATAATGATGATTATGATAATAATAATAACAGTAAAGACTATAAGGCTACCCCGCAGAGCGCAGCGGACATGTCTGCTTCCGCTGCTGCCTCTTTCACGGACAGCCCTGAAGTCCTAAAAAGAAAAAGAGCGCCGCCAGCGAGAGGAGATGGCCTTCTTGCAACAAACCGGACAGCTCACGCCGCGGCCCTTATCGTTTGATTTGTTTGTTTCACTGTTTATTAAAGTCGTGTGGCTGAGAGAGTATAAGGCGTGCTTGCCGTATTTACCGAGTCCGATCAGAGAAGAGATGGAGACTTTGTTAGCTTCTGCTGCTGCCGCCGCGGAACAACAACAAAATAATAATAATATAATAATAATAGTGTAAGCACGACGAGTAAAAACACGGCACTTGCACAGCGGATGGCGAAGCGCGCACAGCAGCAGCAACAAGAAGAAGGAAGAGGAGAAGGAGGAAATGCAGCTGCTGCGTCTCAAAATAAATATCAAGTACAGGGCTATATCAATCCGGAAGTGCCCTCCATTGTCTATGTGCAATTACATATCTTGTTAACTTTTTTGACCATCGACCCCATGTACAATCAACACACCCTCTTTTTAAATTATTTCAACGCCATTCAAGATAATAATAATAATAATAATAACAACTTTTCGGTGTCGTCTGCAGCCCAAGCTATTCGGGCCAAAATTAGTAGTCAATATCAGTTCCTTCAACAACACACCCATTCCTTTTTCGACACCACTTTCCTGTTATCACGAGAAGGGCTCCAACTTAGCTACGGCCTTGAGCGTGCCTCCCTCCGAGAGCAAGCAGGTTTTTTATCTTACACCTATGGCTTCCTCTCTCGTCGAGAGCTCAGCGAACTGATTTTGTTTCTTTTTGCCCAAGAGCGTGATACCTTTGTGCGTACCTGCGAGGTGGTGGAGCAGCGGTTGCTGGAAGGGCAGCGGCGGCAGCAGCGGCGCTACCGGCGGGCCATCTTGAAAGCTCGGCAGGCAGCAGCAACAGCAGAAGCAGAAACATCCACATCAGCATCAACAGATATCAAGAGAACAGCAGCAGCAACAAAAGACAAGTCCCCTTCTTTACCTTCCACCATTCCTATCACAGATGATAATAACACTAGTACACCTCAGCAGCAGAAGAGAAGAAATAGTAGCAGCAGTGATGAAAATGAGAGAGATAATAATAAGCAAGAGAAACATCACCACCACCAAGAGCCACAACAAACTTTACGAGGGGTGCTGCCCACGTACTATCTTGCACAGGTATTGTTAACACTCTATCCTGGCTACAGCGCGGCGCAGCATTATTTGCTATTGCAAGCTGCTCTGTCGCTGGCCCCGGACCCACAGCCTTTAGCTGCTGCCCATTTTAGTAGTCTCGAGGAGGAGGAGGAGGAGGAGAAGAAACAGAAGAAAAAGAAAAGAGTAGAAGCAAAAAGAAGAAGACTAATATCAATAATGACAACGCTTCTCCTTCTTCTTCTTGTAAAAAGAATCTCTTTATTAATTATTACACCTTGCTGCCGCTGCGGCATTTGCCTCCGTATCATTATAATTTACAACAACAAGAGCCAGAAGAGCTAGAACCCACAACGAATAACAATAATAATAATAACAAAACTACAAAAACACACGAACAACAACAACAACGTCATAAAAATAAAACGAAATCTAAACATAAACAATAATAATAATAATAATGATCCTACAAGTCATCATCATACTGATACTACAACCACAAAGTCTCTTTTACATTTTCAAAACCCCTTTACCCATTTATTCTACAAGTACATGGTGGATGACTGTGTGAGTAGTTTTGCGATTGTTGAAGAAAGTTTTTTGCTGTTCGCACGTGGTGGTAAGGAAGCAATTGTACAGCTGGAAACAAAGAAACAACAACAGCAACAGCAGTTTCACCACCTCCAACAACAACAAAAGCAAAAGCAACAGCAACAAAATGATAACAATGTAAAGAGTAAACAAAATGAAGATGATGATGATAAGGATAGTAATAATAATAATAATAGTAATTTTGTCAACATGCACGTAGCACGCGTCACCGCTGCTACCCCGAGCAAATTATTATCTTTAGGTTTGCAAGGTCTACGAGGTACCGAGCAGCAGCACTGGACAGAACCGCTGCGTGCCGTAGTGTTCTTGTATGGCCAACAACAACAACAACAACAACCATACAACAAAGAAAATAATAATAACAACAATAGTAACAGTGATATCGGTGAACTAAAAGGAGATTTTCATGCTCAAACTAATAACAATAACAATAATAATAATAATAATAATAATAATAATAATAATGACAATGACATAGAAGGTGGTATGACCAAATTACCGATTCAAAATGTTTTACAATTTATAAAAGAAACAATTTTGTTACGACGATCGATTTATTTCGAGTACGTGGCGTCCGCTCCTTCTGCTTCTACTTCTACTACAACAAACAACTTTATGGCATCCTCACAGGCAAACAATAATAATAATAATAATAATAATCATCTAAAATCTAATAATAAAGAATATAATCAACATCACGAGTATGAACTTTTATACGGAAACGAAGCAGAACTCAAAAAACAAAAGAAAGAAGAAGGGCTCGGTTTTTCGACGAGTAATAAAAGTGTCAATGATCGCATTTATCTCTTAAAAATGGAATATGAAAAGTATGCTTCGCAGTTTTTCACGAATTATACGTTTGATACCGCTGAACAACAACGACAACAAAATAAAGATAAAGATAAAGAAGTATATGTAAATAGCTATGCTGCCCATTATAAAGACTATATCGATATGCACATTAACAGACAAACATTACCAAAAGTAGTAGCAAGTTTAGATCCGCTGCGGGCGAACAGTACGTGGTGTTGGCCAGACCTCTACGTGGCATCGCGTCCGCTGTTCCAGGGGAATAATAATAATAGTCAGAATACAAGTATTAATCATCAAGGTCAAGGTCAGAATTTGTTTAGGACGTTTATGGACTTTTCTTCTTCTTCGTAATATATACACATACAAACTGTTTTTTTTTCTCTATTCTTTTACTCTTTTATTATTTATGTAAATATGTAGAATATTATTATTATTACTATATATAAATATCTTTCTTCCACTTGCTCTATATGTATCATATACAAACAATTACAAATCTAAAAACCCAAAACAAAAAACAACAGCAACAACACACCATTTTCTTCTTCTTTTCTTTTTCTTCTAATCCTGAACAGCAATCAATTCAAAAACCATCTTCTCCTTCTTTGCACATCTATATATACATCTTCTCTTTCCCTCTTCTCTCTTTTCATCTCTTCCAGGTAAAAAATAAAATAAAAAACATATATAAATAAAAACATCATGTCCTCCACCGCCCCCAACAACAAGGAGAAGATCAAAATTCTGGTGCTAGGCCCCACCAAGTGCGGCAAATCCACCATCACCAACTTTCTCTGCCAGACGCGGGAGACGCCCACGAGCAAATATTATCCCACACGCCCCCTTCGCATTTTGGAGACGGAGCTCGAGCTGGAGGCCAGCAAGCTCGTCAGCAACAACGCTAACAATAATAATAATAATCAGCGGTTGGTGTTTGCTGGAGGCGACAGCAAAATCAAAAAAGTACAAGTGCAGTGTTGGGACCTCAGCGGCAACCCGCAGTATCAACAAACGTGGCCGGCCGTCGCTGAAAACACAGACGGCATTTTGCTGCTCTACAATTCCCAAATCCCAAACGCGGCGCGCGAGCTTTCCTTGTGGTATAAACATTTTGTGTTAAATCAAAATGAGATTGATGGCCAAGGGAACTTTGCCAAGCGCGTGCCGCTGCCGCATGTGCTCGTGTTTGCGCATCAGAGCACACAGCCCTCTGGCGATCTTCCCGATGAAGACGAAGATGAGCTCCAACGTAACCCCACCGCCTACCTCAAAAAAAAACTCCCGAAAGAGTTAGAATCCGTACGGGTGCTGCGCTCGTCGCTCGATTACGACAGTGATAACTTTAAAGAAGCGTTTGACCAGCTTGTGCAGCGTATTGTGGTCTTTAAGATGGAGCAGGAGGAAGAGGAGCTGCTGCGGGGGGAGCGGGAGGATAAGCAGAACCGTATCTTGTAAATATATATATATATATATTATTTTTTTAGAGTACAATATACAATATACAAAACACAAATAGAACAAGAAGAACAAGAAGAAGAAGTA
>AUXN01000373.1:0-12593 GCA_000482125.1 Strigomonas galati
TCGGGGTAGGCTGCCACTGCGGGTTGAGCGTCTTTTTGATGAACTCGCTGCGGTACACCTGCCGCAGCTGGCCGTTGGGCAGCTTGTAGCTCAGGATGAAGTAGGGGTCCGACTTGCCAAACAGGTCCATCTTCTTCAGGTCCTTGCCAATGAAGCTGAGGCTCAGCGTGCCCTGCATCCCGGACGACGCGGTGCTGCCCGACACCGTCACCGTGATGCTGCCCTTCTTCGCACTCAGCTTGGCCGTCTTGGACGAGTTGCGCGACGACACGATCTCGCCCAGCGTCATCTGCGCGGAGCCCAGGAAGTCGTCACTGCCGTGCTTGTCCTTGTCCATCACGATGAAGTCCAGCTGCTGCCGCACCTCGAAGAAGAAGTCCATCTCGACGTAGCGCTGGAAGACGGGGTTGAGGTTGTTCCTCACAACCTCGGTGCGGCCCAGCTCGCGCTGCCCCTCCTTCACAATGACGTACGGGTCACTTTTGGAAGTGACATCCATGTCAAGAAGGTTTTCGCATTTGAAGTTGAGTTGGATTTTTGTGTGTGTTTGCACAACGGTAGTCATATTAATTGATGGGGGTACGAAAAAAAATATATGTATTTTATGCAACAACGTGTTAAAAAATTTGTTATTATAAAAGGAGTAAAGTTGTATTATTTTCAGACTAAAGAAGAAGTATAAGGGAAAGTAGGAAGAAGATGACAAAAGAGGTAGAGAGGCAGCAAAAGGCAATAATAATAAATAATGAGAGTAAAAGGGCTTCATGGCCTGTTAAGGTATAGCAACCATTTTTTTTTTTGTAACCGTTTGATGGTGGCCACTTTTCATTAGTGTGTTAGAAAGAAAAAGAAATTTATAGAATGCAAACGTTATGTTCAGCTCTTGTAAAGAGCCTCGCCTTTGCAGTTTTTTTTTTTTTTTCTAACTATTCTTCTTCCAATTTCTGTTTGTTTATAAAAAAAAATGTGTGTTTATATATACATTCGGGTTTAACAGAAAATTTAATATTAAAAGGGAGAAAGAAAAAGTACAAGCAAAATAAACATATAGCATATTCATGTAGTCTTGAGGGAAAAGTAGAATGTAGATTAATAAAGTATAGATATGTACAAAAGAGAAGAACAAGGGAGAGTGCACTGAGACTCTGAACAAGGAGAACGAGAGACTGGAGGCGAAACACACACACACACACACACACACACACAGAGGAAGTGGAAGGGATATATAATAAGCATTTATGGATAATAGCGTGATTTGCCCCAATTTGTCCCCTTCTCCGGCAGCGTGTTCTCGTGCGGCGGCGCCTCATCCTCCGTATAGTGCAGGCCTGTGCGGAGACTATGGTGCATCGTGGATTCGTACGTCGGCGCGAGTCGCAGGTAGGTATTGTCTACCGCATTGGGCTCTGTCCACGGCTCCTTTACACCGCTGAAAGTGGAGCCGCCGCCCGTGCCCTCCGTGCCCTCGCGCGCATGGCCGGGGTGGTTCAGGCGGCGCTCTGGGTTGGCCACGTCACTCGGCACGTGCTCCATCGCGGTAGCCTCTCCATCGAACTCGGCAGCGTTCAGGAGGTCCACGGCGTGCACCTTGCGGTGACCCTCCGCGGGAAGGGCGATGTCCCTTGTGGCTGTGCCGTTGTCTTGTGCGGAGGTGCTGTTGACAGAGTCGCCCTCAATCTTCTCGGCGCGGAGCACTGTCGTGCCATAGCGCGACTTGCCGTAGAGTTGCTGCCCCGGGTGCTTGCTATGCAGCAGAGACAGGCTCCCGTCGTTGGTGTTGTTCCCGTCGAGCGGCTCGCCCTCCCACTTGGGCTCGGCCTTGTTTGTCACCTGCATGCTGCGGTAATGCGTGCCACCAGGGAGTGGGTTGGTCCAGTACGCGCCAGCGTGGTTAATGAACGTGTCGCGGCCGGAGCCGTCGTTGTAGTAGCTCGGGAGAGGGGCAGGCATGAGTGTGTCGGGAGTGTTCTTTACTCTGTGTTGCTTTTATTCTTTTTTCTTCAATGTCGTAACGTAAGTAACATCAAGTAAATAAATAAAGAAATGAAAAAAGGAGAGAATGTCGGAGAGCAGTAGCAAACAATTTGCCATTCAAAGAAGTAGCCTTGACTACAACTGGGAAAGAGGTAACGCAGATTACAGTAGTATTTAGTTTTTCTGTGTCAGCAGAGTAAAAACACTAGTTTGGAAAGAGGCAAATATATATACGTATTGTACAAATGAAGGATCAGCTAGAGAAACTCACTATTTTTCGTTTTCCTCACATCTAATATGCGATGATTACTTCTTCGTCTTTTGTCTGGCCTTTTCTTTTTCTTTGATTTTCTTATCAAGGTTCTTCTTTGATTCGTCTTGTCCTAAGTGTTTGCGCGCCTTGATCTGGGCGCTCGTGTCCGCGGAAGCCTGGCGGTGTGCTTGATTTTTGCACGCATCGCCACAGCCGTGGACCTCTGGCATCATGTGCCGGGTGCAGAACCGTTTGTCGCAGAATTCGCACTTTGGGAGCGCTAGGAGGGCCATCGTCGTGCACCCCGGCTCTGCGCATTTTTCAGTCATTCTGTGAAGTAAAGAAAAGAAAAGAAGTAAGAAAAAGGGAAGGTAGGCTTCTTGGTTCGTGTGCTTGTATCTGTATGTATGCTGGAGCAAAGATAAAGGGAGAATAGAAATGCAAGGGGGCTCATTTTCTTTAGTGTTGTCTTTTAATACAGACCGCAGGTTTCATCATTTGCTTTTTAAGCATCAAAGAGGCGCAGAAGTTGATTTATGAGTGTGTATTTACTTTTTGTGTGTGTTAAAAATGCAAACGATAATAAGAAAAAAAAAGGGGGGGGGAAAAGTTCAGAGACGCATTGCCTCCTACGGAACAAAAATAACAACAAAAACTGTAATGCCAAACACAGTGGGGCCTACTGGGATGCTCTCTTTTCGAGGCGAGGCGTGGTCATCTTTGAAGTTTGTGAGCAAATAGGCTGACGGAGCAACGTCACAACATCTGTCTCCAGCTCCGGTGAAGACGGTGTTCTCGACGATGCGTTGCCACTGGACGCCTTCTCTCCATCCTCGTCATTTTCGTCTGCGTTGCTGTTGTTGCCGTGCAGCTGGAAGGACGCACGACGCTCCGACATGAGCTGTTCGGACTCCTCGACGAGGTGGGACAGCAGCGACTTGTTCAGCAGGACAGTCGGAGAGGGACACGTAGGGCGTGTCGTGGTGGAGGCGGTGGGTCGCGAAGCTTCTTTTTTCGGTCGCTCGCCAGAAAGCACACTGCCGCCGTCATTCGTCGTCGTGGTAGTGGTGATAGTGGTGTTGGTGGTGGCAGTTGGTGCCGCAGAACGGGGTGCAGAGTCAAAGACACTCTGTGGGCTCTTCCTTGGTGCACGGAAGCCGTCGCCGGGAGAGGGCATGTCGGCCATGCAGAAGGGGAAAAGCTGCGTTACATGCGACGGCACGCGGAAACCGGAGAAGAGCTCTTCAGTAAGCAGCACGTTCCATGACACGCGCGCGCCCTTGAGCCACAAGCTAATGTGGTTGTTGAATACGTCCGGGTTCACCGTGTCCGCAAAGTCCGCCATCGCGCACGACGGTGACGTTTGGGTTGCCACAGCAGACGGGCCAAAGACAAAGTTTCCCTCTACAAAACCGTTCACGTAGAAGGCAACGGGCTCGTTGCAGACCACAAAGTAGGAGAAGAAGTTCTCCGTCTGCGTCTTGAAGGCGACGAGGGCGTCCTGCGTGAACTTGTTGTGCCCAAGGTACAGCGTGAAACTCGGCGGTGCGCGCACTGGTGTTGCCGTGTGAGGAGCAACGCGCATAGCCTCCTGGTACAGGATGGCCGTCTCGAGCAGCGTCAAGTCGTCGAGGTGGCAGTTTTCCAGCAGCAGTGTGAAGTGCTCCACCTCTTTTCCCTTTGTGTTCATGCTCGGCGTTGACGGGGGCTGCTGCCGTTCCTCCGAAAGCTGAATGACGTCGTGGTCTTGGTGTGCAAGCGTGAGCGCTTTGCACAGGAAGGCGGCAATGACAGAGCTCGGTGCCGCGTAGGACGAGCGCTCCTGCCACGGGTCTAGCTGCACCGAAAGGTCGTTCTCGGACAGGTCGAGTAGACGGAGGTGTGGAAGCAGAAAGGTGTGGGTGAGACTCATCCTTTTGCCATGCGCGCCGTAATGAGTGGTACTGTTAGTCGGCGACGATGCCTCCGCGCCAAGGTCGCCCGCCATCGAGCGGTGGAAGAGTTCGACCTCCTTGAACATGTGTCGCAGCTGGATGTTTAGCTTCTTGTTGATTTGGTTTGCTCCGTCCGCTTTCTGCAGTTCGCGTGCCGCCTCGCGATTAATGTAACGCAAGAGCTCCTTCATGGCACGCTGCGGCGTCAAGGTAAAGTAGTTTCGCTTTTTCGCCGCAGCGGAGCCACGCACGTGATGACTGCGTTCGTAGAAGGTCTGTGGAATGAACTGCCGCTCCTTCAGCTCCTCCGCCGTCTCGTCTGCCTCCCACACGGAAAGGAGGGCGACGAGGATGGACAGAGAGGAGGCACTGCAGCCCACCTGTCGTAGGCGCAGCTCCTCGAGGAAGATGAGCGGGTGGTACACCAGCTTGATCGCCTCCGTCGTAGGTGGCACGTGGTGCTCACGCATGGCATCCGCGTAGCAACACGACGACGCCTCCAACGCAAAGATGCCACAGAGCAGCATGACGATCGCCTCGTCCTTGATGTTCGCGTTGTAGCTAAAGTCTAGGCACGTGATGCGGGTGAAGGTCGGAAGGCAGAGCTCTCGCAGAAAGGTTTGTTGCACGACGGACGGGCTCTGCTCAAAGAGAAACTCACGTGGCGAGATGCCGTGCTGCGGGACCGGGGGAGAAGGGGTGGACGACCACGAAGGAGAGGACGAGGATATCGCCTTGTCGCCTTCTAAGGAATTCGTGTCAGAGACGCCTGACGTGTCGCCCCTCACCTCGCTCGACTGTGACGCCAGCAAGGCAAGCAGCCGCGCCGGCCGACCACGCGCTATCGTGTGGGCGAGCACAAAGGACATGTAATCCTTGGGTGCCGTCGAGACAAAGTCGCCCCCCTGCAAATAGAGTTTCACCTTATTGAGAGGCAGTACCTCTTTGCTCTTGCGGTCCACATAGGCCTGAAGTACCTCGTCTCGCACACCACTATATCTGGTGCTGGCGCAGGCACTCCCGGTAGCTGCACGCTCGTTGCGGCTTGAGGGTATCCCGAGGGTACGGCCAAGCTTGCTATTTAACTTCAGCAGCTCCTCCACCGCCTCCGTGACGGGCTGGTTGACAACAAGCTCCCCGAGGGCACCGGAACGGTCCGAACTCTTATTGTAGATGGAGTTGAAGGAAATGTTGTACCCAAGGATAAGTGGTTTGCCGCTGTGCCGTTGCGCCAGCACGAGGCGCGCGCCGACGATGGCGTGTTTGGCGTTGATGTAATTGCCCGCCACGCTCAGGTGCTCCAGGTACACCTGCTCGGCCGCAACAAGCGAGTGTTGACTGAGCCGAACACTATAGTTCTGCAGTGTACGGTAGAGTGCTTCAAACCCGCGAGCTGTCATGCCCACCGCATCTAACAGCAGCACGCGAAGGAACGGCAAACCTTGTAGCTGATCGGGTGGTATCTCCTTTTCCATACCGCTTTTAAGTGTGTTCGCGGTCTGTGCAGTTGCAGCGGCTGGCAAGACCTCAGACGCGACCACCTCCGTCGGCCATAGGAGCAACGACAGGTAGGCGACGCCGTCATCGCCCAACGACGTGTAGGACATATCTAGTGTCGTGAGACTCTTAAAGCTCTTGTGCACGAGTGGTGCGAGCAGCAAGCCATGTGAGGCGCACAGCTCATCGAGCACCTGCGAGAAGAACATTTCCCACCGCTTCAGCACATCCGCGTTAATCTCCGAGTGGTGCGACACGCCAAAGTGGCGAAGAGAAGGCAGAAAGTCTAGCACAAAGGAAGAGACAATGGCCGCATCTCCCTCTAGCACCTTCATCTCGTTCTCCGACGCTGCACTCCCTGCGACGGAATGAAATGGGGGCACGGCGAGAGGAATGACACACGACACCTGAAGCTCCAGCGCCGCAGAGGGGTTGTTTCCAGCACCGCTGCTGGAGAGACGGGGATGGCTGTCCTCCATCCAGCGGCTTAGCATCGGAAGAATAGAGGTTGTGCAAGGCAAGAAGGCTTCGTTGCTTTCGTCCTGCCGCGCCGCGACGTAAGACACCATGCGTTCAAACTGGTCGGCGAACGGCGTTGCGAGAAGGTTCTCCACCTCGTCATTGGGTGTGTAACGGTACGCAAGGTCTATATTATTTTTTTTACGCATCTCATTTTGGCGCCCTAGAAAACAGTTAAGCACCTCTTTTACGAGGTCCATATCACTGATCTTTTCTGCTGCTAACGAATTCACTAAAGGGATGAGGAAAAGAAAAAAAAAACTAATAATAAGGCCAACGCTAAATAAAAAGAGAGCAAGCGATTAGATAATAGGAAACAGACTTGTATCCTAATAGTTATAGAGAGAGAGAGGAGGGGAGGGGGGGAACAGGAGAGGAAAAACGTACTTAAAAATTGTAAGATGATTTCGTAAATTTTTTATCATACAAAAGGCAAGATCAACAATTTGAGTACGCGCACATGTGCTAAGAACAACCAAAACCCAACAAAAAAGAGTGGTACATGAAAATTAAAAGTTCTTCTTTTATTTAAAAATCAGTTAGACAAACTAAACGAGAACAAAAAAAAACAAAGAACAACGGTTGAAAATAAAAAAGAACACTACTATCAAGAAGAGAAAAAAAAATACAACTACGTTATAAAATCGCAAACAAACGAGCAAGAGAAGTAGACAACAGCAAAAAAGGGAGAACACAAAGAAAGAGATGCGACGAATACGTGTGTCGATGCGCTCATCACAGTCTTAGTTACAGGGTAGACATCTTTGTTCTGTTTGCAAATACTCGCTTTTTTTTTCCTGTTTTCTTCTCTTACTCTTCATTCTTTTTTTTTTTTTTAGATGTGTATGAATGTTTCCCTTATTAGGAGGTGCCGCACAGGTCGGTGTAGCGGTTGGCCTGGTTGTTCATGAGCAGGGCAATAATGAGCCCGTATAAACCTAACGCCTCAGAGAAAATGAGCATGAGCACCATCGCCACGAAGATCTGGTCCTGCTTGCCGTACGCGCGCGCGGCGGTGTCACCGACGACGCCGATCGAGAGACCAGACGCGAGCGCCGCGAGGCCAGCCGCAATACCGGCACCAAGATGCATGAAGCCGGCGTAACTGGAGTAGCTGTACGCCTCCGTCTTGATGTTGTTGTTGATAATGACAGCAATAATGAGGCCGTAGATACCGAGAATACCGGCCATGACGACAGGAACGATACCACGCATGATCTTCTCCGGGGCCGAGACGCCCAGGTAGGCGACTCCGACGCCGGACTTGGCAGCACCGTAGGCGGAACCCATGTTGGCGAAGACGAGCGCGGAGGCCGCGCCGAGCGAGCCGAAGAGACCAGCGCTCTGGGGGTACATGACGGCGAGGCAGGCTGGGTCGGCGGCGTACACGCAGCTGGCCGTGACGAGAAGCCCTAATGCCACGTGCGCCTTAGCGAAGGTAGTTAACTGGACCATCACAAAAGGGGGGTTATTATTTTCCTTTAAATTCTTTTTTAGATTAATATAGGTGGTGCGTAATTAAAAATCGACAATACACACACGCACGAACTTGGAGAGAAACAGCGTTAAAAAAAAAAAAAACAATACTATTTACTACACGGAAAAGGGAAGAAAAAAAAAAAACAAAGAAGAGAAGAAGGAAATGTTAGGTGCCATTAAAAGCAATACGCGTGCACGCAGGTACACAGATACACACACAACACAAAAAAAAAAAAAGAAGGTAGAACAACTGATTTGTTGCTGTCGTTGACTGATTTATGGTTAACTTGGATAATGTACATTACACACTATTAGTTGTTTTTTTGTGCTAAAAGTAAGTAGGGCACTGCTCCATTGCAATTTGTTCACCATATTGCCGCAACGTATGTTAAAAGTTGGCTAGAAAGAAATTCGTCATGTCTTTTTCAATTTCCAAGTCGTTTATGACGACCGTTTTGAGCTGGTCCTTGAAGCCACGCTCGAGCGCCAAATCCACGTCGACGCTCTTCAAGAGGTTGGAGCGGGAGGAGACGCAGAACTGCGCACGCTGTTGCAGTGCCGCCACGCGCTGTAGTATGCTGTCGATAATGAAGAACTTCCGCCAGTGAATGAGGATCACATTCGCACCGAGACTCGCGCGGGTGATGTCCTTCTTCTTCTTTTCGGCGTGCGTCGCGAGCGGAGGGGAGGGATATCCTGGCAGTGAGGCAGCAGCGGCAGCAGAAGCCGCCGCGGTGGCGGTGTCCGTTGCCGTGTCGGCCTGCCCCGTGGTGGCCAGCTTGTTCAAGAAAGCGCTCCCCTTGCCGGAAGTGGGATCCTCATTCAGCTCATTCGCCTCCGTCGCGTGGAAGCCGCTGAGCGGGACAGACAGAAAGGAAGGCTCCGTGATGATAATGCGCTGCAGCTCCATCACGACCTGCTGCACCACCGGGATGATAGGGTGCTCCGCCGCGTCCTGGATACTGTTGATGTACTCGGGCGAGGTGAAGTTAAACTGCTCTTTCGCCTCCCTTGCTTGGTTGGACTTGGACTGACTCGCCCTCTCAGAGGTTGCGCCGCCTGCCGTGGTGGTCCCCTCCTTCTTGCCCGCCTCGTGCAGCGGGTCTTCGCGCGTCGTCGTCTTTTTGATGGTGTAGAAGGCGTGCAGACGGCGCAAGCTGTTGAGGGTGCCGGTTGTCACGTTAAACATCACATGTGGGTGAGAAAGATGCTTGGCGATGAATGGGTGCTGGAAGGCGCGGTGGATGCTGTAGGAGGCGTGAATGTTGTTCAGCTTCAGAAAGGCGACGACGAGGTCGACGAGGCGGCTGAGCACGACGACAAACTTGCGAGAATGGGGCTCGATGGAGGTGGTGCTGTTGTTGTTCACGAAGGACCTGCGCCGCGCGTCGTCTTGTGCACTGGCGCGGCTCTTCTCCGTGTCACCGCCCTTCTTGCGCTTTGGGATCTTCTTCAGCTTGCGAAAGAAGAGCGGCACCACCGACATGCTCGTGTCTGACGCCATGGAGCCTTGCAGCGACGAGCTGGAGGACTCATTCGACCCTGCTTCCCCATCCTCATCATTGCCTTCCTCTTCCTCGTTCCCGCGGTTCCATTCGTCCTCGATAAACTGGCTCATACCGACCGCACCCATCTCGTTCGAAAAGGAGTGCACGTAGGACTGGTTTGCGGCCTGCTGTTTCCGCCGCTGCGCAGACGCCGCGTCCAAGAAGGCGGCGTGCATGAGCAAGGAGGTGGCCCACTCGGTGAGGTCGATGGAGCACTGCAGGAACATGCCCAGGTACGTCTCGCGGAACTCATCGGAGAGACGGAAGGCGGCAGAGGCATTCTTCGCCAAGATGGAGAGATCCTCCACAGGGAAGAGGGCGAAGAGGTTGAGATGCGCAGCCGTCAGCCCGCACACGTATTCCTCGAGGGAGAACTGCGTGAAGAGCTCCAGCGCGGCCTCCGCTCGCGAGGACAGGTAGTACACACGCGCCTCCTCATCCATCGCGTGGTAGGCCATGTTGCGCGGTGGATTGAGCAGGGTGCTCGCCGCGTGGCGCTGCACCTTGGCGAAGGCTGGCAGGTAGGCATCGTCGCAGTAGACAGCCGGTGAGAGCCATGTCTGCAAGTTTTCGTACCGTCGTCGCATCGTCGGCGGCACCGTGTCGCGCACCTCCTTGATACGCCGCATGTCCCCACTCCGCGACAGCACGCGCCGCCGCCGCAGCGCGGCCTCCTTCTGTTCCTGCGCGTCACCGCCAGCCCGCGACTGCTTTTCGTACAGGGTACTGAGCAGCCGGGAGGCGGTGCTGCGGATGAACTCGCTGAACTGCGACAACACAGCAGGCGCGTCCGACCACGGCGTCGGCCAGTAGCAACTCACCTCCACAAAGTGCTGCACAGACAGCAGCATCGTCTCGTCGAAATGGTGTGGGTGGCGCCGCAGCCACAGCAGCAGCACGGACAACACCTTGATTTGTATCTTGGCCATGACAGTGATGAAGAGCGACGCGCTCTTGCTGTAGACAGTGATGACTCCGTCGAGGTGCTCGCTGGTGGCGCAGCAAACCAGTCGCCGGTGGGGCTCGCCCCTTTCTGTTGCCCAAGCACGTGCGACCCTTGCCGTTGCATGGTGCTGCGGGTAGCCAGCGTGCCGTGGATAAACTGCAGCGTCGAGCCCTCCGGCATCAGCGAGCCGGTGCCATTCGTGGAGGATGTTACACTCGCCGTCTGCTCGCCCGCGTCACCTTTCCGCCGTCGCACCACCGTCTCCCCTTGGGAGCGAAAGTGTGGGATGTGCTGCGGTTTGGTGTCAATGGTAATGCCGTGGGCGCGGTAATTCTCGAAGCCCAACTTGAGCGAAAAAGGGACCATGAAGCGCTCAATCAGTTTCGCCAAGAGCGCCGAGGACGTCGTGAAGTGCCGGTGCTGCCGCAGAAACGCCGTGAGGTAATCCTTGCACTTGGTCTTCCAAATGCTCTCCTCGATCTGTTCAATGGACAGACGCCCGAAGGACAGGTCCTCCGGAGTCGATGTGAAGACGGTGACGCTCGTGAGCTCCTCTACCAGCTGGTGCAGTGTGCCGTAGAGCACATTGTCGGTCTCCGCACTGACGGGCGGCGGCAGCGCGAGGGTATTGGCGTCGTCCGTCACGGACCACATCGGCTCCAAGGACTGATTCTCCACGTAGGCGAGAATGTACGGCGCAGGTAGCGGCAAGTTGAGCTCCTCGTACTGTCGCAGGAACTTCTCCCTTGACTGCAGGTACAGCAGCGTGAGGTCAGGGAAGAGGGGCTGTTCGAGACCGCAGAGGGACGGCAGCACGCGACAGGTGGTGAAGAGTTTAGAGACAGTGGGCGCCGGCGTGGACTTAAGGAAGTCGTCTGCTGGGGGCGTATCCTTCTTTTTGGGGGCGGGGGAGGTAGCACCAGCAGCTCCTCCCGCTGCTGCTGCTGTTGACGTCGTCGTGGTTGGTGTGTTCACTGCTGCAGCCGTGGTGTTCAACACATTTTCACTGTTGAGGTACTGCAGCAAATCTCCCGCTATGAGTTCAATCTGGCGCTCCATTATGCCGCGCCGCAGAAGCTCGTAGGACTTGCGGGCACCCCCTTTCAGCGTGCTCGGTGACTTTTTGGGCGCGACACCGTGGTGAAAGGTGGCGTAGCTGCCTGTAGGCGAGCCAGGGAAGAAGGCACTTTGGGTGTTCTCGAAGGAACCCGAGTTGTGTCGTGAGAGCGTGCCGGCCGAGATGTCGTCGCGGCGCGTCTCCACCGCGCTCGACGATGGCGTGTAGCGCGCCGCACGCCGCGGCGACCCGGACAGCAGCGAGAAGCTTGTGGCGTTGGCCGCCTTCTCGTCCTCGAGCATAGCCACTACCACGTCGTGCCTGCCACTCACCTCGAGGTAGGCCATGACCGCGTTGCGCGTGCTGTCGGCGCCAAAGACACTCTGCTTGACGGCCGGGATGGCGAAGGAGGGCATGCCTTTCTGCATTAGCCGCAGCGCCGAGTTGGACAGGTCGCCGCGCGAGGGTGCTCGCCCCAAATCGAAGTTGACTTGCGAGTACGTGTTCGTGAAGCCGGAAGGCGACATGATTTCCTCCATTTCGGTGCCGTTTCGCCTCTCGTTCCGCTCTGATGTCGATCTGAAACCGTCGTAGGGTATGGCGACCGGCATCGGCAGCTGCTGCGGCTCGTCACTAGCCATCCGCACCGACGGTCGCGAGACGTTCGTGCTCGCTGGCCCATAAGCCCACGGGTCCACCAGCGACACAGAGAAGCTGTTGCTGAAGAGCGGCCCTGTGATGGGCTGTGTCGACTCCCGCGTGACAACAGCGGCAGCGGCGGTGGAGGACGTGGATGGCGGGCGGCCGTCTTGCGCTTCCCATGAAGGCTGGTACGCAGAGGTGGACGGAGACGCCTGCGGTCTGCCCTCCACAGCAAGGTTCGTCACCTTCACCTCATCGTTGAGTAGATACGCCGAAGGACGCATGGCATGTAGCGTCGGTGGAAAAGTGGAGCTCTTCATTTTTCTAACTACAGAGAGGATTCAGAATTACGATGCGTGTGTTTCACACGCAAGAAAGGAAAGAAAAGAAAAAACAAAAAAAAGTAGGGAACGTCAATAAAGATACCAAGTTGTTTTAATTCACTACTGTCTATATTGGATTTTTGGGAGAAAGCATTTGATATATACGTGTATATAATTCGGTGTAAGTACTTGACGCAAAAGGAAGGAAGAGGAAAAAAAAAAAAGAAGAGAGAGAAAGAAAAGGGAGGAGACGATACAATGATAGACGCTGGCAAATGGAGGCTAGAGAGGTACTCGGTAGGTTCACCTGAACAAACGTTTTCTACACACTTCTTTGAGCGGATTTTTTTTTTTTCATCATTTATTTGAAATTTTTGTTAGTGCGTACAAGAAAGAAAGATAGAAAAAAAAAAAACAAATAA
>AUXN01000374.1:0-12580 GCA_000482125.1 Strigomonas galati
ACAAAAGAAAGCAAAAAATCGAAAAAAAAAAAAAAAAAGAAAGACTCTCCTCTTTATTTACTTTAATTCATTTGTGTCTGTTTACAATTGCTTAATCACATTCACATCATTGTTCATTCTTGTTGTCATTATGACTACTGAATGCTCTTCTCCTTCTATCTTTTCGTCAAGCTGCAACACACACATACATTCATACATTCATACATTCATACATTATAAATATATAGATTACATTTAGAATGAACTTTGTTGAAACCTCTTCCTCCTCCTCCTCCTCTTCCGCTGAAGAAGTAGAAGAAGAAGAGCTCCATACAGAAACGGAAGACGAGGAGGAAGAAAAGATGGTAAGCCAAGCTCTGCAGGCCCAACACATGAGTTCAAAGTCCGCTTCCGTAGAGGAGGAACAAGAAGACGAAGATGAAGAAGAAGAGCCGCAGCAGCAACAGATGGCGCTGCCGTCCTTAGAGCTCCAAGAAGGCCTCACCACTCCCACTACGGTAGAAGAGCAAAACAGAGCAAGCACACTACCGCACAGTGAGACCCTCCCACGCACAAGCGCCCCAAAATATGAGGCCAAGCATCCACCACCGTTGAACCACATGCAGTGCATGGACTCAGGCAGCAGCGACAGCGACAGCCCCAGTAGTGAGAGTGAGAAGAGTGTGCACTCGACGAATCCTTCTCCTGTCATAAAACGGGAAGAGGAACTAAAAGAAGTTAGTGAAAACGTAGCAAAGGTCACACCAACAACAGTAAACCCAATTACTAGTACTGCGACTAGAACTGCTGTTACGAAAGTTATCCCACAAGCAAATCATGAAGAAAAAGCAGCAGAGAGACGAGGGAGTGTAGAAGAAGAGCTTGCCCCACACTCACACCCTAGAGCAACTGCTGCTGCTGTAGGACATATGTATCCTCCAGAGAGCACCACCGCCACGAGCACACTCACCGCCAGCAGAGAGTCGCCCTCGCCCATCTCCTCCATCACCTCTGCCGCGCTCGCACGACCGGCCCACAGCGCAAGCGCTAGCCAGATGCAAGAGGTGCATCATCCTGCTGCTGCTGCTGCTACAGCACCCGGCCCCAGCAAGGGACGTGACACGCCGCCACTGTTGCCTACGCATACCACTACCACACAGCAGCAACAGCAACCACAGGTGCGGACCCCTATTGAGCGCCGTCTGCTGTCGCCAGGTGCCTCCGCCACAACAGCTCCTGAAATGGTCTTGAGTCATCCTTCCTCCTCTGTCGCATCGACCCACAACATGTTGCATCTCCATAACAACAACAACAATATTAATAATATGAATAGTACGCTGAATTTCATTGACGCTTCGCCGCTCAAGCAGAACTCAGTCAACTTAGCCTCCGTAGACTGCACGCCCTTCCTTCCCTACTTGGCCTCTACCACACATAACGAAGATGAGGAAGAGGCAGTGGTGGCACCACCACCACAACAACGCTCGCAGCCACAGCCGCAAGTAGAAAAGCAAAAGGAAGCCTCCCAGAAGAGCACCAGTGCAGACTCTACCAGAGTAGACGTGGCTCCAAGGGAGAAGAGCTACCTACAATCTAGGCGCCATCAAGAAGAAGATACAGTTGTGGCGGCGTCGCCCTCGCAGGAAGAAGAGGAAGCAGTCAAGCCAGCACCAGTTCCTACAGCAACAGCAACAACAACAACGGTAGCGGCAGCAGCCGCTGTGGCCACACGTAAACTGTTTGAAGTGGACCTCAATGAACACACGAACTCGTCTAACAACAAAGATCATCTGTACAGTTACATGGATGCGAAAAAGATGAGGAAGACCGATTTGGATTTGATTACGGCTAAGCAAACGTTTCTGATGTTTAGTAAAACGTATGACACAGAGATGCGCATTCACGACGACGACAACAACAATAATAATAATAATAAAGAGAACAAGACGCTCGTGTTTGACCCGTCTGCGCACACCAAGCTGTTGCATGGAGCGGACACAACTAGCACCAATACAGACACAAATACTAGTGCAAATGTGAATCCCGAACTACTAAAAGAAATTGGACGCTGCCTTTACACCTTACAACCCAATGAAAAGCCTCTTGAAGCGAGCAACCCACACCAGAACAGTAGTCAAACACTTTTACTGGATTTATTATCCTACTTGAAGAAGCAAGTCGCAGAGAAAGAACAGCATGATAAAGAAAAGAAAAAGGAAGAGGCAGAAGCGCAGTTGGCTGCTTCCCAACACAAGACAGCTGAAAAGGAAGCAGATGACAAGGCCTCGGCTGCTGCTGCTGCCAGTGCGATGCAACAAGAAATGGCTGTCCTCCAACTGAAAGAGGAGCTCGCGCTGATGAAGATGCAGTACGCTTCATTAGAGGAGAGAATGTTCACGGAGCTGAAGAAGGTCAAACAACAAAATGGGGGAGGTCACGCCAAGGCACTTGCCGATAAGCAGTTTGCACAGCTGCAGGAGCAGGCGGTGGAGAATAAAAAGAAAACGGCGCAGTTGCAATCTGTGGAGAAACAGTATCAACTGATGCGAGAGGCCTTGATGGCGAAGATGGTTGGTGGACAATGACTGCGCACACTTATATATAACATACAACCAAAACATACACAAACGTACATAGATGAGACTACAAAATAGATTCAAAAAGCACTCCAAACACTTTTGCATATGTATGATTTTTTTTTTCCATCTTCTTTTTTCTGTTTTCTTAATTTCCGCGTTTTGCTGCAAAAACGATTTTATCTGGTGCTTTCCTTTGCTGTTACTTTTCCCTCTCTCTCCTCTTTCTTTTTCTTTCAGTAGCATTTGTACTACAATAATAATAATAATAGACTCAAAGAGTGGTTATCATAGCTCTTTGTTATTTGCACATTTATATTTCAACTAGATTTTGATTTCTCATATTCTTTTTTTTTTTTTTTGTAAACTCTATTTATTGCATCCCATTGCTGTCTTTTTACTTTATTTTACTTTTTGCATAATTCTACTTGGCTAACGCAATTCTACTTTATTTTTAGACTATTCTAGCATACCATGTACAACGATGGTTATTACCACTACACGGACCTCTCCGGCTTGTCGGTCTCCGGTTTGGGCCGAGTGAGGAAAAAGGGAGAACCACAGCTATCACAACAGCAAAATGACATTGTAGTTGTCACGCCCCGCTTCACCACGACGACAAGTGCGAGTACAAATACAGCAACCGTTTCTAATAGAAAGGGAATACTTGTGGAGCCTACCTCAACCAGGTGTTCCCTCCGGCACAGCTTTCAAGGGCACGAGCAATCTAGCGTACACAACACCAGCCACAGCAACCTGTACGATAAAGATCAGGACAACAGCACGAACCACAGTATACACACGACGTCCTTCTCCAGTGGGGCGGCAGCAAGGAAAAAAAACATTCACAATGTTAAGCATGTCGTGCCGTCGCCACCGGACTTAATAGCAGAAGTGAATTGCTTTCAACAACAACAACAACAATACGGTGGAGCGAACGCCAACACAACAGCAAGTAGTAGTGCTAGCAGCTGCATCCCATGGGGTGCCTTGTTACAGCATCCTTCAGCAGCAGCTACTACAATGGTACAGGACACAGCAACTACAACATCTACAACAGCAATTGAAGAAGAAGAGTCCTCCCCGCGAGGTCCTGCCTACTACAAGTCTCCCTTCAAGGAGCGCATGCAGGCGTACAACCGGCACTACACGCCCAAGAAGATGGTGCAGCATATCTGCTTTGCCGACACGGATGGGACGGCGATGGTGGCCAAGTCGGTAGAGCGACACCGCACGGCTGCCTCGTCTGCGCATCGGCTGGACACAGATGAAGTAGCGGTAGAGGTACAGGACACTTCCTATGGGAACTCCTTCTTCTTGCGAGGCCGTCGCGACAGCACTAATAATAACAATATTAATAATAATAATTCTAGTATGAACAACAGTCGGGGCACGTGGACAGGCGAGCACCCGTATCATCACAGTTATAATCATAACAACCGCTCGTCTAGTGCACATGCAGACCCTATGAGCTACCCCAACTCACGTCGTGCGGTGGTGACCCTGCCGCAGGACGCTTCTCGCACTGCATTGTACTATGCCCAGTGTGTGCAGCCCTACAGCTCTATGGGTGATAATACAGCTAATAATAACAAGGTAGCGGATGAGGCAAATGCTGCGCCTGCCACTCCACGCGGGCTGCTTTACAACTCCTGCCTAGAAGACGAGCAAGAAGAACAAGCTTCTGTCAATCATGTCCAGGAGGTGAGGAAGCCAAGCATCGTGCAAGAGCAGGCGCAAAGTGAACCTGTGGAGGAGACACAACACGTAAAGCCAAATGGACAGGACGTAGCGAAGGCGCCGTTGGAGCTCTCTTCCACCTCTCCACCTCCATCTGCTCCACCGCAACCAGAACAAGAAGAGATCGCAGGAGCTGGGGGCAGCTACAGCTTTCTGAACAATGTGCATCTGTTTCGCAAGAAGGAGCAAGCGCCACCACCACAACAGCAGCAGCGAAAGGGAAGAGGAAGTAATGACAGCTTGACAAAGAAAGCGCTTCTCTCTTCTCGCCGCTGTCGAACCAGTAGCAGCAGTAGTAACAGACAACAGCAACAGCAGCAACGTCGTGTGGTGGCGCCTCGTGCTTCCCCGTCACCGTCGCTCAAAAAAGGTCTCAAGTGGGTTCTCCAGCTCGTGGAGGAGATTGTCCATTATGGCAACAAGGTGGCGGATAAGTACACGCACACGGAGCACTACCATCTGTGGCAGGACCCACGCCACGCGCCGAGTCTGCTCGTGTGGATGTCGGACTTCTTCAAGTCGCAGTTTGGCATGCTGGGGTGGAAGGAGAAGCGAAAAGCGTTTCTGCAGCTGATCGCACGGTATTATAACTTGGTGGTGTACCTTGATAGCCTCCAGAAACTTCAGGGATATGCAAGCGGTAAGAGTGTGAATGGAGAGCATGTGCCGCCGCTGCTTCTCATCTTTGGCAACTTTTTACGGTACGCGCAGCAACACCCGCATACAGGCACCAACAACAACAACAACGTTGACAGCAACGGAGAGCTAGGTCCTGAGGAGAACGTTTCCTCCGCCTACACGTTTGAGTTTTTCTATTACTTTTGTTTCCTCCGTTCCTTCTTCGCGCCCCATGTGCGCAGCAAGGAGGTTGCTGTGCTGCTCCAGGATCTGAACGACGATGATGAGGATGAGATGGAAGAGGCTCCAAGGAGGCGGAGGCACAGCAGTAGCACGCTACGTCAAGGGACAGCAAAGGCCCCGACACCCACCGCACTATTGACCCGCAAATACATTGCCAAGGAAAAGGTGAGCGCCATCTTGCAAAAGGCACTATCTGCACTGAAAATCTACCGCCGTCGCCCTCCTGCCTACGCTACTGCTGCAGCCGCGGCTGCCTCTCCGCATAGGAACGACCGCAAGTTACCACACCAGCACCAACAGGAAGAAGAGGAGCATTCCTACTACTATTATGCCACCTCCAAAACCAACCTCACACGAGAAGAGGTGGCCTACGTGAGGGAGTTGGTGATGGGCTGGATTGCTTCTGTAGAGGAGAAGTTGAGCCGGTCTGCAAGACAACGGCCAAGCAAGAAGAACAGCACGGCGGTTGCATTCGATTTACAAACGCGCTTGGCTATTGATTATATGGAGACGGAGGCTTTGGAGAAGGACAGCTACAACAATAACAACAGCACAACTGCGACAACAGCTACCTCTTTTATTGACGTGTATGCGCTCATGCAGGTGGTGGTAGAAGGCCTTCATGTGCTGATTCACCTCCCGCCACCACCACCAGAGGAAGAAGAGGAAGACGAGATAGAGGTGGAAGAAGTGAAGCCAAAGTTATCGCCAAGGTCCAACCTTACTCGTCTGTATAATAATAGTGACCAGAAACAACAATCTCAACAGCAAGAGGAGCAGAGGAAGGCAGCGCCTCCAGCTCGTATCTTGGTGACAAGCTATCGCAGCAACAGCCGTTTCTCTGATGATGCGAAAGAAGCAGCTTTTGTGCCACACTCGCAGGCCCGTCAAAGGAAGGCTGTCACGAGCGATGACGATGACGAGGATCGCTTTGGATATGAAGAGGAAATATTCATGGTAGCAGACGACGAAGAAGAGGGAGAGGAAGAGCTCTCACAGCCACCACGGCCGCGTGCGGCCACCCCGCCGCCCTCCATCGTCGAGGCAGCGCGCAGTAGGACGATAGAGCTGGTACATCCTTCGCCCCGTCATTACCCTTCTGCAGCAGCTCCTCACTATAAAGAAGATAGTAGAGTGTCACCATCACAGAAGCAAGAAGATACCTCGCATATGTCTGACACCGAACTCGCCCTCACAGAGCAGTGGCTGATGCGACGCAAGTCTGCGCGAGCGCAACACGCAACATTTCAGCAGCCTCGTGAGGTTGACACCTTTTCCTACATCCATCAGCGACGGAATGAAATCCAAGAAGAGGAGGATTATTTGAATGATTTCATGTCTCGCTCTGCGGATCGACCAGAAGATTTCTCGCCACCACCGCGGCCGCAGAAGGTGGAGAGGCGGGAGGTGTCGTCGCCCAACGCCGATCATTATTATGCGCAGTGATATGTCAGGCCCAGAAGGATAAACCATTTGTGTAGAGTATTTATACCATTTTTGCAAACAACAACAAAAATTTAAAAAGTATGTTGATTCAATATTCATCTCACGGTTAGTATTGGCATTCTGTTATTGTACATTCCCACATGGTTACGCGCATCTCTTCACTTCTCCATCCTTCTTCTCTTCTCTTCTTCTTCCTTTTAGACGCTTATAGAGATATATTTAACATTTCTGCTTTATATTATTCTGTGTTAGTGTTTCCGTGATGAGAAATCAAACCATTTATTTCTACGAGGTCGTCTGCGTACTCGTGTCCTTATAGTGCTGCCAAAGACTCCGTTGGAAAAGAACCTTAAAAATAAAATAAAATGTTGGAATGAAATAGAAAAGGGTGCATGAAGAGAGAAGAAAAAAGAAGGAGGG
Source organism: Strigomonas galati (assembly GCA_000482125.1). Lineage (NCBI taxonomy): Eukaryota > Euglenozoa > Kinetoplastea > Trypanosomatida > Trypanosomatidae > Strigomonas > Strigomonas galati. Next base: position 7,023 of record AUXN01000374.1, read on the forward strand.
ATAACAATACGACAAGATGAAGGGACCTGAGAGGAGGGAAAAACAAATAAATAAAGGATTGTGATGGAGAAAGAAGAAAAAAAAATGTAAAAGTAGTATGGTGCTTTTAATGAATACGCAAGGTTCCTTTTTCCCCATCCCAGCATGAACCCTAACCCTATTCCAAAGCAGTAAAGTTGGAGTGAAGTGAAAGAAAAAAATTTTTCCTTCTTTTGATCTCTTTCTTTATATATTTGTTATGAACAGACGCTAAAACTTCGCTTTTAGTGTTCTGGTCCCACACTTTTTTTCTTCTTTTAGAGAATATGTGTGGAGTTTCGTACATGTGCACAACACTGCCAACCATTATATACATCTATACTAACTCATATGTTTTTTCTCTTTCTCTTTCTCTTGATACCTTTGGTTTTATTTACTTCCCTTTTTTTTTTTTCTCGTTCTTGCCCTTGTCTTATTCCCTCTGTGCTGCTTTTCTTATTCCTCTTCACATGTTTTTCTATTTCTGTTTCAATGTTTCTTTATACTTTCTTCTTTTCTTACACCTTCGGTTTTATACCATCAGCTCTGTTATGTCACGAGCGCGTCATTACGGCACGTAGGAGTAAAGGAAAGAACAGAAGGAGAAAGTGTGGAGAAGTAAGTAAATTGAAGTGTATACACACTTGTGACGTCAAGGTAGGACATAGTTTCATCTTTCTCTTCTCTTCATCCATTTTATTTCTTTCTCTTTTTCTTTATTTTTGCTCCTTTCGTCATTGAAATATTATTCTTCTCAATTCTCTTATATACTTTTTTCTCCTCTCTTTCATCATTTGTTCTCTTTCAGTTGTACGCTCTCTTTCTCATTTCTTTTGCTTTTGTACGTGACCTTTTACATGTAAAAAGAAATGAAGGAAATAAAGATGTACTCATGTGTGTCAATGTACTTTTTTTTATATATGTATGTGTACATGTACGTAGACAGTCCTGGTGTAGCTTACCGGCTATCACAGCCACCTCTGCATCTAGGTGCTTCTCTCTTGATGGACATATAAGTATACATAACAACGTGTACATTTGCAGGAGCGCATTTTCTCTTTTTTTTTATTACATGTAGAAGGTTCACGAAGCAAAAGGGAAAAAAGAAATCTTTAAAAGGGGGTAAAAGTGTACATGATGGGGAAGCATGGAAAAGAGAGGGAAAAATGGTATGTAATCATAAAAAAGAGACCCGAAGGAACGCAATGGCGGAGGGACAAAAAGAACAAGTTGGAAAAAGTGGATTATGAGAAATGTGAAGATGTTGCTGTTGATCTACCAACAAAAGATCTTATCTTCTGGCATACCAGTTTGTGTACATTTTTTTTTATTTATTTACGGTTTCTGCTTTTCTCTTTTGGATGATACTGTTTCTCTGAGAAACACAGTTGTATTGGCTATTTACTTCATCACAATTGTTATTATTTTTATCATATTTACGAAAAATTTGTTATCATATTTTGTCTGTTTTCCTTCTTAATGATATTGAAAAAGCGTTAATGTTTCATTCTCTCTCTCTCTCCTTTCTCTTCTTCTTTATGCTTAAAGCTCTTTAATAGCGAACAACAATAACAACAACAACAAAAAGTACTCAAATACAAAACACATAGAAGAAAATAATAACAAAAATCATATAGATTTTCATCTGTGTGTCTTTCCATTTTACAGTGTTAGTTTTTTTATTTTTCTTTTTTTATCCCTCATTTTTTTCTCTCTTCTGATAGTTGTCCGTAATGGCCGACCAAAATTCGGCAGACAACAATCGTGGAGCAAGTGTGAAGAACACAAGCAACCTTAACCCCACCAGTGGGAACCCTTCTTTTAACGGCAATAATACTAATAACACCAATAATAACAATCTTGTCAACAATGCCTCCCAGTCACAGCTCCTCCAAGACCGTCAGCAGAGCTTCTCCAGCGCGCCGTACCCTGTCAACGGCAGCTTCTTCTATGCCCCAAAAGATCTCCAGCAGGCGGGCGGCGGCAAGGCCAACGCCTCGATGGATCAACGGCCGACAGGGATGGTGCTGCGCAGCTTTGCCTACCCTCTCAAAGACGAGGAGGCCCTGGGGCGCGAGGCGCGGCAGACGCTGGGTCGCGACGTGCTCTCCTCCTCCGAGGACGAAGAGGTGCTCATGCAGGTGATACCCAACAACACCTTCACGAACAATTATAGCTTCCTGGGCAACAACACCTTTACGCGCAACATGGCGGGCTCCTTCTTCTCGAACCCGAACATCAACGCCTCCATCACACGACCGGTGCCACCGGAGAGTGGACCGGCGCCGGCAGCGACCGTAGGGCCGAGCGCACCGCCAGCGCCCCCTGGTGCCACCAGTATGGTACCACCGACTGTACCGCCCGGCGCGAGGCCGCCACCACAGGGGCCGTGCCTCGACGACGGCGACGGCGACGCGGGAGGGCCTCCAGGGAACCGAGGCGGCGAGGGCCTCTTCCAGCCCCCGAACGCGACGCTCATGAACAATACTTTCTTCATGCCAGGCTCGACCATGATGAGCCCGACGGGGGAGGTGTACGTCTTCCGCTACAACATCCGCACCGCCACCAAGCCCCACCACTTCATGCAGATGCCTCGTCCGGGTATTGAGAACGTCATCTCGGCAGATAACCTGGTGCTTGTGCCGCCACCGCCTACAGAAGAGGAAAAGAAGAAGGAGGCAGAGGCAGCAGGAACCAAAGCGAAGGAAGAGCAGCAACAGCACACCAGCAGTGGCAGTGTGAGCAGCAGCCGTAGTAGCAGCTCACATAGTAGTTGTAGCAGTAGCAACAGTGCGGCTTTTAGCGATCGCAGTGACAAGAAGGATGGCAAGGAGGGCAGCAGCTCTCCCAAGAAGGAGGGTGACGATGACGACGCAGATGAAAAGAAGAAGAACAAGAAGGAGAAGAGGAAGAAGAAAAAGGAAAAGAAGGAGAAGAAGAAGAAACGCGACCGCCGCGCGCTCGACGTCATTCACGCCATTCTCGATGACAAGAAGAACATCGACAAGAACAAAAAAATGAACGACGACAAGGTCGAAGTCGTCATGTCTCCTGTCCCTCCTACAGTTTCCGTCATCCCCTTCTTCCCTACGAGTACCGTAGCACCGGCTACAACAACAGCAGCAGAACCTTCTCCCGCTCCACCAGCATCAGCACCTGCAACAACAGCACATGGTGGCCTGCCACCCCGTCACCGTCTCAACTCCAACGATCGGTCCAGCATGGAGCCCTACGCAGATGCCGATCAGGCGGAGGTGGGCAACCAACTCCCCAGCACGCAGCCTGCACCAGACGCAAAAAGCAACGATGACATGAAGCGAGTGCGGTTCGTTGACAGCGCCGATGTCGCCATCCACGAACTGTCACCGAGCGAGTGCCCGGAGCATCCGGGAGCGGTGCAGGATATCGTGCCTGACGCAGAGTTCACAGCCTACGAGGAGGTGCCCCATGATACGGCCGTGCACGTCAACTCCACCTACCTCAAGCTCGGCTGCTTCCACACGACACCCATCAAGAGCGAGGATGTGTTCCTGGAGGAGACGATCATCGACTCCTTCAATGAACTCAGCTGCGAGACGCGGCGCATGGAAGTGCTGGAGGCCTTCTACGTGGCGCACATGGCACCGTTTGAGAATAACGGCGAGTACACGGCAGATAACTGGGATGTGCTCGACAGCACCCCCGCGAAGGAGTGGTTCCGCATCACGTTTGACAATGAGCGCTATTGCTTCTTTGTGACCCTCTTCCGACACCGGTTTCGCTTCTTCATGTTCTCCTACTTATTTCGCGGTTTTTGCATCTTTCTCTTCTGGGTCATCATGTTCTGCATGCTGAACGGCAACTACTTTTCGCCCGGCACGCTCTACTTTGACACGCTGTCCACCATCCTCTTCGCTGGTCTCGTCGGCACGCTCGGTGCCTACGTCGTGCAGGTGCCGACCATCGTCGGCGTCATCTGGGCCGGCATTCTGTGGAATAACGCGCCGTATGTGGGACGGCTGACGAAAGGCATCAACACAGACATGCGGCAGTTCATCAGCACGCTTGGTCTCTCTATCGGTGTCCTGCGTGCCGGCCTCTCGCTCAATGTCATCCGCTTCAAGCAGAAGTTCAAGCATTACATGATCTTTGCCATCGTGCCAGCCTCTGTGGAGATGGTCGTGCACGGTCTCGTCTGTCATGCCATCTTCCACTATGACTCCTACAAGATTGCCTTCGCGGAAGGTTTCCTTGTGTCCTGCATCGCACCGAGTGTCATCGTGCCCACTATCATTGCTTATCAAAAGCGCGGCTACGGTGTGCGAGACGGCCCGCCCATGATGATCCTCTGCTCCATCGCGTTTGACACGGCGCTGTGCATCTGGGGCATTCAGTTCCTCCTCGCCCTCGAGTTCCAGCGCATGAGCACCGCTCTGCTCATCGTCCTCGCGCCGCTGCAGGTCGTGATTGGGTTTGTCGGCGGCATCATTCTTGGTGTTATCGTCTTCCTAGCGACCTTCTGCGTGCTCTTCATGGAGGGCGAGCGGCTCCCTGCCGTGCGCAACGACCGCAAGATGACGCTCCGCCACAGCGTGCACGTGCGCTACTTCTCCATCATCTTCATGGTGCTCGTCTGCTTCGTCGAGATGGCCGTCGGCAAGCGCTTCAACTGCCTCGGTGGCGGTGCCGTCGCGGTCGTGTCGACCGGCGGCACCTTCAACTTCTTGTGTGTGCGTGGCGGCACGCGCGACCACCTGCGTGTGAAGGCCGACATGGCGCAGAGCCTCACGACGGTGTGGGATTACATCGCCATGCCGGCGCTCTTCGGCCTCTCCGGCGCGGCCGTCAACGTGCACGAGCTCTTCGCGCGCGACTTCATTGGGCAGGCCTTCGCCCTCGTCTTCATCGGCATCGGCGTGCGCTTCTTCGCGGCCGTGATGGTGCCCATCCTCACCCGCCTCGGCCTCACGTGGAAGGAGCTGCTCTTCGTGGGCTGCGGCTGGGTCGGCAAGGGCAGTATTCAGGGCGCGCTCGGCAGCACGTGCCTGCAGTTCGCGGCCGACGCGCTGGCCAAGGCGACGACGGAGGAGGAGGTGGCGTGGGCGACGCAGCGCCACAAGGACGGGATCAAGATGAAGAATGTGGCCATCTTGTCCGTGCTGATGGCGTGCCCGCTGTGCTCCATCTTTCTGACGCGCTTTACAGGCAAACTGTTGCGTCCAGGTACATAAAATAATACCTATGTCCTTTAAAGAACATAGAATTCAAAAATAAAATGATGCAGCATAGGTGAGGGAGAAAAAAAAAAAAAGTAACCTACGCATATATAAATCAAGGTACGCCTTTCAGCCAATGACTGTATGAACACTAAATATCGTTAAAAAAATTATTTTTGTTTGTTTCTCCTCTCTTTTTCTTTCCGTTTCTTATTTTCTTGGAAATTCTGGTTATGAAAAAAAAAAAAACAATAAACATGTTGCTCAAACGAATCCAATTACATTTTCGCATCTACAATCAGAAAAGCAGGAAAGGTAAAGAAAACGCAAATTCGAAAACAAAAA
>AUXN01000375.1:0-12577 GCA_000482125.1 Strigomonas galati
TTATTTCTTTCTCTCTCTCTCTCTCTCCCTGTGTGCCTTGCACAATGGTGTTTCCTCTTCTTGTTATTGTTGCGTTTTTTTTTTTCTTATTAGCATCAATAGAAGTAAAATTGACAGGTGCATAGAGTCACCCATGAAGAGTAGCAAGTCGAAAAGTGTACGGACGCAGTCTGCCGCACGTAGCAGTAGTGCAAAAGGCGTGAAACGCAAAACACCATCGCTGCGGGAGATATACATGAAGACATGCAAGAAAAATGAAATACACCCAAACAGCGCCATCGTCGAGCTACTTCCTGCCAAGGCGATTAAAGTTTTCCATATTGAAATGTTAGATCTCCACAACAATTATATTGGGGATAGAGGCATTACAGCCATTCTCCCCATTTTTGAACGTATCTCCACCCTCCGCCAGCTTGACTTGAGCGAAAACGGGCTGCGAAATAAAGCGATTTCTTCACTGTGCGAAGCGGTAGTCTCCCACCCAGGTCTGACATCGATCAATTTATCTGGTAACTACATCAGCGAGGGTGCAGCAGAGGCGATCGAGGACCTGCTCGAAAAAAACCACCGCATATTAGAGATGGACATCAATGACACAAAGATCGACGTGGCGTGGCGCGTACGGATAAAAGATTTACTGCTTCTAAATAGGCAAATCAATGGGGTGCCACTCGACCCTGACCAGCAGCAGGCAATTGAGGCGTGATTAGAAAAACTGCACGCAATGCTCATAAAGGAAGAAGAAGAAGAAGAAAAATGTACATTATACTAGATACACCCTTACCCTTTCTGTTTTCTATTGTATATTTTCAATTTTTTGTGTCCTCTTCCTCCTCCAGGTTGATAGGTCGTCATTCAAATAACGGCTTTTAGTGGGTTGTTTCTCACGAAGTGCATTTTGAAATGAATAGTTTATTTTCTTTTCTTTCCCTTCCTTCTTGACATCTTTTCCCAATCCTTGTTTTCTCCTTCTTCTTTTTTTTACCATCTCTGAAATACAAGAAGCACACACAACACATTAAGAAAAATACAACAACAACAACACAAAAAAAAAAAAACACTAGTATCCTGTTCGCATGCTTGAGAAGCACATTCCGAGGGTACTGAAGCTGAACTGTAGCATACCACAAACTCATCAGCAGGTCTTTGACTGTCTTCGACGTGTTAAGGAGGAGAACAGACTACCTGTGGTACTGCGTGTGGCGGGCGGCTGGGTTCGTGACACGCTGCTGGGGTTACATTCCAATGATATTGACATTGCAATCGAGACACTAGGGACCAACAATGTTGTGAGTGGCGAGCAGTTTGCCAGGGCAGTGTCCGCATATCAGGCGTGTCATGGCGACCGGGAGCACACAGTCGGTGTCATCCGCGTCAACCCTGCCTTGTCCAAGCACATTGAAACAGCGACGGTGAACGTGTTAGACTTTCCTGTTGAGTTCTGCGCCCTTCGAGCGGATGATTATTGCAGTGAATCCCGCATCCCTAAAGTTCGCGTTGGGACGCTCTACGAGGACGCGCAGCGGCGCGACTTCACCATCAACGCCCTCTTTTACAATTTGGAGAAGGGTGAGGTGGAGGACTACACAACTGGCCTGAGCGACCTAGAAGCACGCCTTATACGCTGCCCGCTGAAACCTGTAGACACGTTCAAGGACGATCCGCTACGACTTCTGCGAGGTGTGCGATTTGCGGGCCAACTGGGCCCCAACGGGTTTCGGCTCGATTCATCGATTCAAGAGTGTGTGGACGACAGCTTACTGGATGTCCTCCTCGCAAAGGTGTCGCGCGAGCGAATTGGGAAAGAGCTGGTGAAGATGCTAACGGGTCCGTGCCCGACCATCTGCATCGATCTTCTCCTACACATGCGCATTCTCCAGCGCATATTGCTCGTCGAAGTGCACCTCAAATCGACTAAAGGGAAGAAGGAAACTCCACAAGAAGTAGAACGTCTTGTGTCCCTCGCAGGTGACACACCCGTACAAGCTGAAAATGCTGCTGTAGGCCTTGTTCAAGTAAACAAGGTTGTGTGTCCTCTCCTTATTTCCCAGGCTGCCCACGCACCTCCGATGATGATGGAGGATGTGACACTCGCCGTGCTCTTTGCGCTGGTTGCCCCGTTCTACAGAGGCGTCGCCGCGGACGAGCTTCAGGTGCGCATTCCTGCTTTGTGCGTGAACGCCCTCAAGCTGCCATCCATATTTAATAACGCCATGAACAGAATGCTTCTGTCGTACAACATGCTTCTTTCTAGCCAATTTAGCATGTCAGATGTGGCGGCATTAGATCAGCTGCCCGCCAAGATGAAGATTTTTGATGCCCTAGCACCTTTGAATGATAAGAGTGTTCCCACAGAAGCGTTTAAAGTAGTCCTGCTCATGTACTTGGTGCTCGAGTGCATGCCGCATCTCTTGCAAGACGGAACGCCACAGAACTGCTTGGAGCTTTGGAGCAGTGTTTGGCAGGCGATCGAAGGACAGGCGCCGCTGTTAGACGCCTATCGACTGGACCTACCCATCAAGGGAAATGAACTCAAAAGCATTATGGCGATTGAGGCGAAGCAAATTGGTCCAACATTGCTGGAAATCCGAAAGATGCTTGTTTTCAATCCATCGCTCACTCGTGAGGACATCATTGAGCAGCTGAAAGCACACGCAGGAAACGAAAGTAAGTGAAGTTAACAATAATAATAAAAATAATAATTGTTTTCTGGCGTTATTTGTTTTTTTTTTTTCTTGCTTGTCGCATAATTTCTCTTGTATTACAAGTTGCTGTGACTGTCACATTATGATGAAACCCCCCTTAAACAAAGGAACAACTACAACAGCAGCAACAACAGCAGCAGCAATAATAATATTGTATCATCATCTCAAGAACGCAATAATCTTTGACCTATTGTGAGCAAAAATATGTATATCGAGCTGGCTTAATGATGTGCTTCACCTCACTTCTCTGTTGCGCTCCATCTTCTTTTCCTTCATCCTTTCCTTCGTTTTTTTTTTTTTTTGTTGTGTGTGTGTGTGCATAGACAGACACACAATTATCTTTTTTTTTTTTTCTTGCAATAGAATTGTAGAAGTAAGAATGAGTTCTTTACGCATAGAAAAGGCTTCGTCGTTTAGAGAGCTAGATAGAAAAGATGTTGTTCGGGTAGGAGGTGTGGTTTCAAGTACTGAGAAGCCGACCGACGCTCTCATATGCGTCACCGAAAAGAAGCGCGAATTGATGGTGTGGACACTACTGAAAGGATGCAAATCCGTTCAAAAATGCGGCAAAAACCAATCAAAGAATGTCCTCTGGACCGGCACAGAGGAGTTAGCAACTGGTGTGTTCTACTTGTACAACAGTGGGTCCAGTTTGGGCTTCGCGTTGCTGATGCACAGCGCCGACAACGCGTATATCCTTCAGGGCAAGCCACAAGATTTTTCCGAGAATCTGGCGGCACTTTTTGTTTCGGATCAAAAGGAAAAGAAAAAGAAGAAGGAATTCATGGAGCCGTACAGCATTCGCCGCGCGCAGCTACAACAGACGACGAAAGGTCTTGTCGTCGCGGCTGTTGTGGCGCTGCTTACAGGTGAGCTCTACTTGATTGTTGGCTTCTTACAGCAAGACGAGTGGCGCAAGTGGCTTTTGGAGCCCTTCTGGTCTTCCCAGCCCTGCATCTACATATCCGTCGATGGGAAGGAGGTGCGCTTAGTGCGTTGCGACATAAGCACACCGCTGGACCCGTACGCAGCCGTGATGTCTCCCACTATTCCACTCGCCTTGTCGACGTTTGACCGCGTGTTTGGCTCGGGAAGTGAGGAGGGCGCAGCCACCTCTAGCCAGAATGGAGCGAATTGTCTGATTTTTAAGGACAAGGTGTTTCCCATCGAAGGCGGAACTGCTGTACAGGACCGTTTTTACCAAAGCCAATGCTTCACGTTGGCGCGAGGCGCCTACTCCTTGCCGTACCAGTGCCTTGTAGATGTCCAGAAAAAGAATCCCCTCTTTTCCATCGTCGTTCCGTGCCAGTCGTTTAGTTCCCTCGTGCACTTGAGGTCTTCAGGTAATGGGGCCGAAATCGTGGCTAGCTGTAGCATTTTCGAAAGTCTCCGTCTCCCTATGGCGCTCTGTAACATCGCCGTAGAGTGCGCCTCTCGCGCAGAAGGCACGCTAGTGACACTTGTGCTGTCGCAAGAGTGGAACCTCTTTGCGTGCGAGGCGCTTGGGTCGCCGTTAGACGTTAGCGTCAACAACGAGGGTGCTAACCTTGCTCTGTGTAGTGATGCGTCGCAGCGGCAATCGGGAAGTCACACCAAGATGCTCGACTTGGGGAAGGGGCGATTTGTCTGCTCGACAGGAAGTGCGTGTGTCGTCTACAATGTGGTGGCCGCCACCTTCACGGAAGCCCTGCCCGGGAGAGTCTCTATTCACTCCGCCGAGCTGCCGAGCGCTGAAGAAGATGCTAGCGAAGAACAGAGGACCCACCTGTTGGAGAAGTGCCTCAATCAGCTGGAACAGGTGAAGCAAACGTGCTCGGCCGACAAACTTGCGGAAGTAGCTTTCCGCCAAGTTATCCCTACGCTGCGGTATGTAGGGAGCACACAATCGGAAGTGTTTCTTATTGAGCGCGTGTTCAAGCGCATTCTGGAGTGTAGCCAAGCCAAATCTGAAGAGGACTGGAGTGTTCTGTGGGCCTTGACGGGCATTGTCCAGCGCATTCTCTCCAAGCGAAGCCACGACAACAGCGTCCTGTACACCGACCAGTTTTTCCTTTCGCTTGTAGAAAAGTACAAAAAGGGAGCCTTTAAAACGCCGGAGGGTACAAGCACGTTGAAGGAGGCTGCGGGCCACACGCTCTCGGCGGAGCTGGGATCTGTCGCGCACACCGCCTTGAGCGCAGCCAAGCTGCCGGCGGAGGCTCGTTTTGTGATGGAGGGACTCGGCGGAGGCGAGCCGTTTTTGCCGTTTGCGGAGGAAGTCATCCGTCGCATGGTGACCTCGTCCACCCTGTCCAACGGCGCTAGTCTTGTGCGCGCCAAGCAAGGAATGGGGTCTTGTCTTCATGTAATGGGTGTGGCGCTGCTCGCCTCGTGCCTAGACATTTCCGTATACATCTACGCTGCCGAGCCCGGATGCCTGCTGTGGAGCTTAGATCCGGTAGAAGCAAGTACCACGTTCGTGCCTGTGAGAGAGTTTGCGTCACAGGAGGAGTTTGAAAAGGCGCTGGCGCTAGCAGCCGATTTGCTGTGCATCACTTCCGAGGATGCGTCCTATCGTCCCGACGTTGCGTTTTACGCGCTCGCCTTGGGACAGCGCACGCATTGCTTGCAGGCGTTTCTTGTCCTTTTTTCGACGCTGGTTCGCTCCGCATTGAGTCGTCAAGAGCCGTTTTCTGAGAACGCGAATTTTTTAGAGCGCGTAAGCAAGAGTCTGGGCTGTCCATTCGACATTCAGATCGCCGCAGCGCTCCACTCATCCAAGTGTGACCTGATCACTGCGCTGTCCTATGTAGCGTGCACTGGTGGGGCCAAGTTGCTCACACCACTCTTCCGGTCGTACATTAGCATGTTTCCCGAGTCATTCTGTACTTCCTTGCTTGTTGGCTTTCTGTTCTACTCCACCGATCGGCTTATCTCTGCACAGAACAACCACGCTGCAACCGCGGTGAAGGTGCTGATTGCGAAAGATGAGGCAGAGCGAATCAACGCGATGGAAAACCTCCACGTGTGCAAGGACAGACTGCGAACAGTGCGGGCAGACCTTCTGCGTTTGTGGAGTGAGACGCATGTGCTCTCCCCTTACAAGGTAGAGGATATCGCGTCTAGCTATCTCTCTTCTGTGCGCATCTCCGCAGAGGGGTCCAACTATCGTGGAAAATCAAGCGGCACCGTCGTCTCGCGCACTGTCGTCCTGTGCTATCGAATCTTTGTGCTCATCGACCTCGCCAACTCGTGGGAATCACAAACCACGAGGGTTGGTGCGAGTGGGGCGCAGCTCAACATTGAAGACTTGTCCGAATCGCACCCACTCATCTCGGGAGCCTTACAGTCCTTCCAAGCCCTGTTCATGGCAAAAGGTTCACCCCTACCAGCCGAGTGGCTGCAAAGTCTCTTTTTACGCATGGTGCAACGCGCGTTGGACCTTGTCAAGAGCTCGCCCGAGTGGACACGCTTTTTCGGCCAACTACTGGAGCTCTCGGGTATTGCAGACTCCTCTATTGTCGTACTGAAAAAAGACTACTTTGCACTTCTCGATGCCAGTAAAAGTCAGACGAGTGCCTTTAGTGTGCGCGACGACGTCTCCTTTGCGATCGCCCAACGGTGCCGCGCTAAGGCGGAGGCCGTAGCGCGTCTGCTCGGTGGACCAAGGACCAAAGACGGTGCTGGACACGAGCGCGCCGCGATTCAGTATGTTTTCTCAACTGCAAGCACGACCGCATCTATGCCGCACTGGCCGACCGATCACGACTTGGTGGAACGGCGCTTCCTCATCTCGGTCTCGTGGATGGACGAGTTGAGTGACCTTGAAAGGGAGTTTTCGCTCCTCCGCGACGTCAGCCGCGCCGTCGTGGACCGTGTATTAGACAGTGTCAAGGGGATAGGAAAAGTGAATAGCGGCGGTGATGCACCACTGCAGTCGGCGCAGCTGCTCCGTCCGCTGTATGAAAATATCTGCCGCATCGTGCCGCCCATCCGCTCTCATGTGGTGCTCGAAGATAATAAATTAGAGGCAGGCAAGAATGCCCCGAAGGAAACCAAGGCCAAGGAGGAAGAGACGAAGCCGCCGAGCGAGGCGAGCTCCGAGAGTGTGGTGAATGTCGACGTCCCAGCTTCTCACCTGACAGAGACACACGACACGACCAAAGAGAAGGTACCTCTACGCAGCAGCGCTCTAAACGAAGCGCCTCCCGTGCCAGCGGTGTGTGAGGCACCGCCAAAGAGAAGCGACACATCAACACACACTTCTATTGCTTCTTCGTCATCCACCTCCTCCTTGTTGTTGTCGTCGTCCTCACCACTCGCTCGGCTTGAGGCACAGGGAAGCGAAAGCGCCCAACGCACTAAAAAGAAAGAAAAACTTCCCCTCGTCGACTTTTGCTCTCCCGAGTCGGTCGCGTGGTGGGACGGGCCAGCGACTTCCACACCTGCCCCTAAAAGCAATACGAAGTCTCCCCAGGAGAATAAGGATACAGACGACCTCTCGGACTCTGGCACAACATACACGACTTCAACCAGCGGCGGTGCCAGCGTACTGGGGCGAGAAAGCCTCCATGAGAGCGATGCCACACCGCGGAGTGCAAAGGAGCGCGACCACTCTCGTCGGCGTCGAAAGCACTGTCACTGTCTGCGCCAGCAAGGACAATGCTGCCGCCACCGAAAGCAACTGTTTTCAGCTGCTGATGACGACTATATCTCTGCCAAGGACGGCGTGCGGCTGTTAGGGGCACCAAGCGCTGGTGGTAAAGGTAGTGGTGGTGGTAACGTCTGCAATGGCACGGCCTCCAGAATTCAGCTTCTTGAGTTTACGCGGGTGCTTCGTCCCCCAGAGGAACCAGCCTCGGCGAACCCACAGGCACAGGTGCCACAGTCGGCGCGGACGCGTACACCGCTGGCGAACAGCAATGCACAACTTCTTCAAGGTAAATTGGTCACCCGAGATGACGCCGGTGAAATACCGCTCTTGACGCTGAAGAACAACAGTGCCAGTCCCTCACGCATTAAACTCTATGTGCCCTCGGACACCAATGCGCTTCGAGCCGCCTCTGCCGACGCATCGCACGAGGTCGACATTGGATTGAAGTCTGCGCCTTTTCTCAGCAATGCCACATCCCGTGTGTCGTTGCGCTATCTTGATCCGCCACCGCTGCCGTCGTCGTCCGTATTCAGCGCGCCCCCTCCGCTTCTCCATCTGCGGCATGGGCCGTTCGTAGAAGAAGCACAGATTGCGGGCCACAACACCGCGCCAGCGCCACCACCACCATCATCACAATATGCGTTTCAACCGTTTGGTAGCGGCGGCAATGAATTCGGTCAACCGTACGCGCCATTTCCTGCCGCTGCACCACCACTGGGGAGAGAGGCTGAGCAGGTGCCGATGAACGAGCACACGCCTTCTAACGGGGCGGCCGCTACTACTGCAGCCAACAATCTAGTTCAGACGCCACTCAAGGAACCGCTCTTATCGGCGACCGAAATGGCCGGCTTTCGGCGTTACACGGATGATCTGTTGGCGCGGAAGGCGGCGGAGCCACTGCCTGTGCCAACACTTCCCACCACAACCTCCGCATCCTTTGGCGGCAGTACCGAAGTCAATCCACCGTACGGCCAAGTGTCTGCAGCCCCGGCTGCTGCGACGACAGGAGGAGGAGGAGGAGAGGGTCCTCTTCCAGACGAACCGCATTCCACCAGCTTCACCCGCAGTCTCGACGAGCACAACAACTTTCTGCAAAAGACAGAGAACCTATTTGAAAAGCGGCAAAAAGAGAACGAGGCGTTTTATCGCCGTGTTGCTGACTCGGTGCGTACGCTGACCGAGTCTACCTTGTCACTGCGGGGAGGGAACGGGCTTAGTCCTGTAGATCAGTCACAGCTCCTACAAGATTCGATCAAACAGAAGAACGAGCTGCTGCATCTTAACCGGGACTTGCTTGACTTGCAGCTGCAGGCGGCGCGAAATGGGGATCCGATGAGCTTTAACCACAACGCACCGTACAAAACGCAGCGAGACTTTTTGGCTGGTACACATGCAGGCAGCGTCGCCGGCGCTGCTGGTGTGGAAACGGCTACACAGGGCATTCAGACGGAGCGCTTCGCCGCCGCAGGCAACAACACGACGGAGACTGGCGTAGACCCGTTGCAGTCCGGCGCGGTCACAACCGACCCCAAGTCAGCTTCAAGCTTGCAGAGCACGTTGGCTGATTTGAACCGTCTAAATGTCCAGCTACAGGGCATCAACACTTCGGCAGAGTCAATGGAAAAGGCCATCAAGGAGACTCGCGAGGTCATACAGCGCTACCAGTCGCACGAGGCCATGGAGAAGCTGAGTGCAGAGGGTGCGGCCACGTTGAGTAACTTGCAGTACCGCACAGCAGCGGCAGAACAACGTCTAGCCTCGCTTCCTCGTCGGGAGCCGTCCGTGAGGTTTGCAGCGGCAACTACTGAGATTGCGTCACCGTCCAAGCGGGCATTCACATCAGCTACATTTGCCACAGAAACGACACCAGAAGAACCTCGGAACAGCAGCGACGGCACACGTCGCACGTCCACCTTCACGTCCTCGCAGAGCTCTGCGCTGGAGGAAAAGGAGACGCCAGTGTCGCTGCCTGCGGCAGCAACATCGCCAACAACAACAGTAGCTACCGCGGCAGCAACGACAGCAGCAGCGCCTGTGGTGACTGCTGCGCCTGCGTCCCCCTCCTCCGGGAGCATCCAGTTCCAGCCGTCGTCGTCGCACGCGACCACGACGTCTTACTCTGCACTGCAGAGCGCCCCAAGCAGCGGCGAGCGCTCCGTGTCGAGTCGTCAGTTCGACTCTTCCGAATCGCAAGCGCTGCTTTCTGCGTTTCCACGGAAAGCGGAGGAGCCATCGAAAGATGTGAATAGCGGAAGCGTTTTTAGGCCGCCTGTGCTCTCACCGAAACGCGTCAATGAAGTAGGAAAGGGCGCGTCGACGCCTCAAGCTGCCACAAGCGCTAGGCCACCCCCGTCACGGCCGTTGAATCCTGCTGCTCCGCCGCTGCGCAATCTAGATGAGAATCAACAGCAGCCCGTGTTTTTCACAAGCCCACGCAAAAGTCTTCGCGATGTATACGAAACGTCAAAGCGTCGGCCGTCCGAGTTTGCGCCTCCGGCGGCAACCGCCACATCCCCACATCGTAGCGTAAAAGGATCGACTACACCAAAGCCGCGTAAACTGACCAATGCGCCCATTCCACAGCGGTTTTCCATGTACGGCCCTTGCGCGTCCTCTGCCACCAAGGTGAACAAGAGCAAGAGGCCGCCGCCACTCACTTCCTTTGCGGACTTGTACGATCAGGCTGGCGCTGCGTTCCAATTTCCTACTGAAACGCCTTCGCACTCCACTACACCTACGCTGCAGCCCGCTGCACTCACGACGGGCGAAACGAGTAACACGTTTGTCGACAGACAGTCAACCCGAAAAGCGGAAGGCATCAACAGGAGGATGGAGCTGTTGAAAAAGGAATTTGGGCTGTAAAAAAAAAAATAAAAAAATAGCACACTCACACACACACAACAAACTACATAGACTTATTATAGAATACGGTACACCAGTAAAGGGAAAAGGAAAATAAAGAACACACTAACTATTAACGAGAAAAAAGAAAGATGTGCAATTTCCTTACAATTAGATAATGTTTGCAAACACATATACTCATACATTTATTCTTACATATATATATCCTTTTTGTTAAGCTACAAGTGGAATTTGCCCATTTCTTAAATTAAACATTAACTGCCTCTTCATGTGATGTAGATGACAAGCAAACAAGGCCAATTTTTGTTCGCCCTTTTACCCTTTCTTTTCTCTCCCTCTATCCCTCTCTCTTTGAACGAATATTTCTCTCTTGCGTAGTTTTACTTTCTTTCTTTCTTTTTGATTGTTTCCCTTCACCCCTCTATCGTAAAAAAAAAAAATATTTACAACTCTTTAATTGCACATTTTTTTTTTTAATATTGTTTAGCTTCCTTTTCTTAATTTTTGCTCGATTATTTAATTGTAACTTCATTATTGCTTTTATTCGATCGTGGAATTCACAATACTTGCTAGCTGTTTTGTGAACGACGATTAACCTGTATTTCCAAGGAAAGTAAATCTATACCAACATATACCTCTATATACCGCACACACGCGCGCACATAACACATAACAGTCTCCAAGTATACCTTTGCTTATCCAAATTGAACTAGGAGCAATAGTAGTAGTATGTACAATCAGCAGTTTATTCCTACCGGCCCCATGTACGGGCAGCCCAACGTGATGACGTACCCCTCTGGGTTCATTCCGTCGGTCGGGCCTGGCATGCCGGCGGGTGCCATGATGAACTATGGCAACCAGCCGTACCGCCCCGGGTTTCCCGTGCAGTCTGTCGGGCAGTGGCCGCAGATGCCGCAGCAAATTCCCCAAGGAGTGCAGCCTGACGTCAACAACGGCTCCGCCACCGCCTACCCCGGCAACACGAGCTCCACCACGAGCTATCCCAAGTACAAGAAGGGAAAGCGCGACGAAGAGGGCGGGTATCAGGGCAGCACAGGCGAGGCGGTGCCCAAGACGCACAACAACGAGATCGGTAGCATTAGCAACGTGGTCCACATGCGCAACGTGACACCGGATGTGACGCAGCTTAGCATTCAGAACCTGGCGCAGAACTTCGGTAAGATTAAGCACGTTGTGATGCTCCGTCAGATGAACCAGGCGCTCGTAGAGATGGAGACCACGAAGAGCGCGCAGGAGCTGGTGGACTTCTTCAAGAACCCCGGCTACGCTGAGATCGATGGACGTAGGGTGTACGTGCGGTATAGCAACCACCAAAACCTTACAGCCACCCACCACACGAGCCGCACCCTCCTCGTGTCCATGTTCAACACCGAGTACGATGTTTCCTCTGCTGCTCACATCACGCCGGAGATTGTGTATCACATCTTTGTCAACTACGGCACGGTGGAGCGCATCGTCGTGCTGCCCAAGAACGAGTCTAGCCAGTGGAACCACAATCGGCTCCAGGCGCTCGTGCAGTTCGACACGAAGGAGACGGCAGAGAATGTGAAGAACATGCTGCAGGGTCAGCCCGTTACGTTGGGCGACACTGTCACCTTCACACTGGACATCCAGTTTTCGCGCATGGAGGAGATTAAAACAACGAATCCGCATACATCCCTCGTTGTAGATGAAGATGGGAAGATGCACAGGCCCGTTGCGCAGGCTGCAAGTACCGAGGGAACGTACCCCGCGCAGCAGTGGAGCTAAGGAGCTACAGAACCATTTTTTATCCTCCCCCCCTCCTCTCTCTTCTCCGTTCTCGAACCCTTTTTTTCTTCTTTTTCTTTTTTTTCTTTCTTGTTTTCGTCTTTTTTTTTTTTTGGGATCCAGATGCATTCGTTCTGGTTGAGATATCACTCTCTCATTTCTTTTTTGTTACTTACCTTTTTTCTTTTCTTTTTCTTTTTCCGCCCCCGAGTTCCACTTTCTTTCTATTTTTTTTTTTTAGTTTGTTTAATTCAACTTTTTTTTTTTTTTTTTACTCCCTCGGTTGTGAAGCGTGTTCTCTTTTTGTCAAGTTAACTAGCGCTGCGACTTTTTGGGTGTTTGCTTGTTTGTTTGCTTGTTTGCTTTTTCTTGTGGGCATTGCCATCAAAGATTGACCTAAAAGGTGGTCGTTTTATGGATGATAGTGCGTTATAAACTCAGGCATACATACAATTACATACACACGCACACGTACACGCACACTCACGTGTACGTGCGCGTGCGGCAATGCATTTATATCACTTTAATCGCAAGAAAAAAAAAGTGAAAATAATAAATAAAAAAAAGTAAGTCAGACTTTTATATATATATATATATATATATACAC
>AUXN01000376.1:0-12575 GCA_000482125.1 Strigomonas galati
CTACAGTTCTTTTTTTACTATCTAATATCTGTAGGATCATTACCGAGAAACTGAAAATTCTCTCTCTCTCTCTTTCTTTTTTTTTTGTTAATATATATCCTGATTGCATTATGTTAATTTACCAATCAACAGCAACCAAATCTTCATATATTGTTCAACAACAGCAACTTTTGTCAAACAATATTTAAAGTAAACACACGAGCAAACGAAAAAAATAACAACAACAACAATAACTACACACTTCAAGAGGATGGAAGAGTACAACTTCACCTATAACGAGGCGCAACTGACGCTACCGAGAGCGCTGTACACATTAGACAACATAGCCCTCATCGCACAGGAGTGCACCAAGAACGACTCTACCCTGGTGCCAGAAAGAGGATTGAAGTATCTGCTGGATGTGCTATACGTGGATGAGACTCGTGAAGACGGCACGCCATTGTCAGCGCTAAAACCAGCAGACACCAACGCAACAATGGCCGTATCAAACATACATTGTGCATTCTCCGCTGAAAAAGAGTCTGATTTTATTGTGGGACACTTACGTGCCATGTTCGAGACGCGGCAGCCGTGGACCATGATGAAAATGTTATTTGTCATGAATGTGCTCGTGTGGAAAGGGTCGCGTCCTTTTGTGGCCGACGTGCACTCACGGATGGTACTTCCGCCGGTGAAGCAGCCACTGTGGACGGCAGAGGTGTCGGTGCGGCTGGCAACATCGACCAACTGTAGTGGCGCTCCGTTGGACTCTGTGCTAGATGCCAACTTGAAGAAAGAAATCTACAAGACGGAGGGTCTGCCACGAACTGTCAATCCTTCTATAAAAGACGTCAGATGTTGTGAGAGTGTCGTTGACACCACACACCACCACCATCTGAAGCAGTACCTCCAAAATTACATGACCTACATGCGCTCTTTAGCCAACTACCGTTACAACTACCCCCAGGCAGACCTGGTAAAGGGGCTGCTGCAGGATGCCAACGTGCGAGGCACAAGCGGAGGCGGTGTGACCCAGAAGATGGATGTCTTTCAGCTACAGAGCTTTATGACAGCGACAGGACAAGTCCTCCAAGCCGTGTTGGATCACCCCGCAATCACGCCCCCCAGCCCCATGAGCACCATTATCTTACAGTTCCGCTATCACAACGCACGTGTGTTACATCACATCCTCTGTCAAACTGTCACCGCCATCGCGAGCGTGCTCGTGCAGCTGTTTCTCCAAGCGCTGGACGATGCGGATCGGTATGGGCTGGGGCGGGTGATGTCGACCGAGATGGTCGACAGTGCCTTCTCGCCACGCTCCAAGTGGCCGCGCGTGGCAACCATTCGCGTGTACGAAACCCTTTCCTCTCGCTACCAACTTTCTTACCTTGCGCACGAGTGGTGTGCTACTTTATATGAGCTACAGGAGATCACAGAGCAGCTCCGCGAGCAATACCACGCCGTGCGGCACAGGTTGCAGCTACCGGTGGCGGAGGCGGAGGACCCTTCGTGGCTGCGCTGTCTGTCACCCGAGATCTTTGCAACACTAGAGCTGTACAGTGAGCGACAGCCGCCCGAGAATGCCTGCCCGTGGTGCCGCAGCGAACAAGACACCCCCGAGTGCCACCCAACAGGCAGCCACCACATTTCGGCATGTGCGATACGTCTCGTGCAGACGTGGCGGCAGCAGGTGAAGCAGGTCCATCGGCTGTACGACGACGGCACCGCGCCCGCTGTGCTGCATACCTTGGAAGACCGAATGGCCGAGATCGAGCAGTACTTTATCGACGCGGCCACCAGCGAGGCCACGGCCCACGGCTCCGTCTTTCAGACGAGCACGCTCACCAAGACCCATCTCGTGAAGCCGCGCCAGCCCTCCGACAGCTCCACCCCGTCCTCTCCACCACCGCCCAAGACAGAAGATATCAATGTCGTCTACTTAGATCAGCTGAACGCGGACACCAATATGATTGAGGCGGTACTGCAGGCGGGAGGTGCTTTTTTGGTGTGCCCCGATGACGCCACCGCGACAGAGCGGCTCAAGCTGGAGAATAGTTTTCTTGTGTACAAGGAAGAGTTGTTAGGGGCGGGCGGCTACGGCCGTGTATACCGCGCGTGGGATGAGCTCGAAGGTACGTACCTCGCAGCGAAGGAGGTGCCGCTGGATGGCGAGCAGGCGACGCTGACCGATGCGGTGCGTGGTGCGCTGCACGAGTACACGGTGCTGACGAAGCTAGACCACGCACACATCATGTCGGTGAAGGCATTCCTTGTGACGGGGAGTGTGGGGACCATCTTTATGGAGTGGATGCCGTCTGGTTCTCTACAGGAGGTTCTGCGAAAGAGTCCGCGCGGCTGCTTACGCGAGCGTGCGGTTGCGCGCTACATGCGTGACGCCCTGCGCGGGCTGGAGTACCTGCACAGTCGCGACATCATGCACCGCGACGTGAAGACCGCCAATATGCTTTTAGGAACAGATGGCTCTGTGAAGCTGACGGACTTCGGTACAAGCTTCGTGATGGCGGAAGGGAAACAGACGATGGAGGATGGCACCATTATTGGCACAGCGCCGTATATCGCACCGGAGTGTGCGAAGGGTATCTATTCCCGTGCTGGAGACATCTGGTCCCTCGGGTGCACAGCGGTGGAGTTGCTGTCTGGCCTCGTGCCGTGGACAGATCCTGTGACAGGCGAGCGGCCGGAAAAGATTGCGCTCATCTTTCGCATTGGTAGCTTGGACGACGACAAGAAGCACACAGAGCGGCCGCATTCGCTGCTGTGGAAGAGGATGACAGGGAAAGCGGACGAAGCAGGCCTCTCTTCGGAGCTGCGCAGCTTCTTGGATGCCATCTTTGTCGTCGATCATCAATCCCGGCCGACAGCGACGCAGTTGCTGCAACATCCTTTTATGGTGAAGCACAGCTGAACTTACAGTGATATGTTCGGCAGTAAAAGGAAGAAAATATTTTTTATTTTTACTCCTAACTACGGCAAGTAAAGTTGCTTTATTGAAAACGATATATCGTAGTGAAAAAAAAAAAAAAAGGTGATTACTAAATATAAATTACGGCTGTAGGAGGAGAAAAGTGTTGACTTGCCGTTCTGTGCGCAATGATGACCTCTTTTCATTCAAAAAAGGGAACACTAATATCATTCTGTATTGTTCTCTCTTCTCTCTTCACTTTTTTACATGACTCGTTTTAAATTTTTTCTATTTTTTTTTACTCAATTGTGTTATCCTTACTTTGCAGTTTCTGCTTTACACTTTAAATACAACAAAAATACAACTCAAAAACAAAGCATTATTTGAGTTCGAAAAGGAGCATATATATATAATAAAGAAAGGTATAAATGGAGGGCCATGATGGTGAAAGCGATCAACCACTTAGGGCTCCAGCGAAGTTAGAACCAATACACGTAGCACTCAAGCGCCTTTTCGAGCGCACACAGAACGAGGCCACGACCATCAACAGCAGCGTGCTCAGCTACGCTCAACGGTCGAGGTCTGTAGAAAGGACAACTGAAGCATCATCGTCAAATAGGGAGGAGAGGGAAGAAGAGACGCCGTCGCCTGCACCTCACGAGGCGTATCCGCGAATGATCACTCAATTGAACGAGTTACCCTTGACCAAACAGCTGTGGAGTTTGACGAAGGCAATCATGTGGTTACCTGTTTCTCTTTGTAAAGGCTTGCGTGTTTTTATGGAAGAGCTTCAGAACCAGGTAGAGAAGCAGAATGCGCAATTTTTCGATATGGCGACCGCTCTTTCGCGCGGGGAGGTGCCTCCGACAAAGCCCACCACTAGTGACGCGTCGCCCAGTGTCTCAGAGCCCCTACGTAGGGCAAAGATAGCCGACACCGCCGACGGGCTGACGCGCACCTACCTCGTGAAAAAACGCCAGTCTACAGCGTCCTCCTCTCCACCGCTCCCACAGGCTGAATACTTTAGTGTGGTTTTTGTCGATGAGCTGAACGCACGGACGAGCATGATCGAGAAGGCGCTGCAGGCAGGTGAGGTGTTTATGGTGCACTCGGACGAGTTCAATGTAACAGAAATGACGCCGACAAACAATTTGGTAGTGCTGAAGCAGAAGTCACTGGGCGAAGGGAGCTATGGCAAAGTGTACCGTGCGTGGGATGAGCTCCATGGGAGCTACCTCGCCGCCAAGGAAGTGCCGCTAGACAACAGCGCAGATACAGCTACTAGTGTACGTGATGCGTTGCACGAGTACACGATCCTCACACAGCTCCACCATCCGCACATTGTCGCCGTGAAGGCCTTCATGGTTGCAGGGAGTGTAGGGACGATCTTCATGGAGTGGATGCCGTCAGGCTCTTTACAAGAAGTGCTGAAGAACAGTCCACGCGAATGTCTGCGAGAGTCTGTCGTTGCGCGCTATATGCGTGATGCGCTGCGTGGGCTGGAGTACCTGCACAGCCGCGACATCATGCACCGTGATGTGAAGCCTGCGAACATGCTGCTGGGGACAGACGGCTCTGTGAAGCTGACAGACTTTGGCACGAGCTTTGTGATGGCAAAGGGCGGACGTACGGTAGAGAATGACACGATTACTGGCACAGCGCCGTACATGCCACCAGAGTGTGTGCGCGGTACGTACTCTCCTGCGGGTGACATCTGGTCCCTTGGATGTACAATCGTGGAACTACTGTCTGGCCTTGTGCCGTGGTCTGATCCTGTGAGTGGCGAACGTCCGGAGATGATACCATTGATCTACCGTCTAGGTATGTTGGATGATGCTGTGCGTACAGAGCGGCCCCACTCATTAGTGTGGGAGAAGATGCTAGAGAAGGCAGGTACCGCTGGCCTTTCTTCGGAGCTGCGCAGTTTCTTGGATGCTATTTTTGTGGTTGACTACGACGCACGGCCGACGGCGACGCAGCTGCTCCAACACCCTTTCATCGTGAAGTTTGGTGCCGAGATGTAGTGAGAAGCGATGTATAGGAGTGTGTTGGACGCCTTTGTAAAAAATGTAAAAAAAAAATAGAAAAGCTACCAGATGTTTAAGGAAATTAGTAGTTACTTGTTTCTTTTGTCGTTGCGTTTTTTAATTTTTTTTATTTCATTTTTTGTTTATTTTTTAATCTTTTAATGAGTGCTAATTACAACAAAGTATATTTACGGCTGGCAACAGAAATCGTGGAAGAAAAAAAAACCCTGTTATTGTGTTGTTAAGTTTCGAATGGAAGTACTGTGACATCTTGTGTATGCAATGTTTTTGCTTCTTTGCGATAACATTTATTAGCCTTCTTTTTTCTCTCTCTCTACTTGTTTACCCTTTCCAGTAGTGTTTTTTTCCCCTTTTCTTTTATTTCTCTTTTTGCTTTATTGTAATTCTTTGCTGATATCGTTTGCTGGACTTTTTTTTGTCTTTTTTTTTCTTTGTCTCATTTCTCTCTGCATTTATTTTTGTCGCCTTTTTATTTTTACAATTATTTTTATTTCCAATATTACTATTCTTAGTATTACTATTATTTCAATCACGGCTTCATTATAAAGAATTAAAAGGAATTTTTTTGTCTTTATCTTGAGTGAATATACCACAAGTCTAAATTACAACAACAACAACAACAAAAAAAAAGCTAATACAAATATTGCTTGAACAGCCCTTGCGATAAACTAACGTTTATTTACACCGTTAGTTTACCCCGTACAAACTTGTCTCATAGATTTACATAATAAAATTATTTTCCGAAACAAGGAACAAAACAAAAAGACCAACAAATACGTTTAAAAAAAAAATACGTTGTAAACTATGGAAGAATACGACTTCGACTATAACGAGGCCCAACTGACATTACCACGAGCGCTCTACACGTTAGACAACATAGCCCTCATCGTGCAGGAGTGCACCAAGAACGACGCGACTCCCGTGCCAGAAAGAGGATTGAAGTATTTGCTGGATGTGCTTTACGTGGACGAGACCCGTGAGGACGGCACGCCATTGTCGGCTCTAAACAAGCAGACACCAACGCAGCAATGGCCGTATCTGACATACATTGCGCATTCTCCGCTGAAAAAGAGTCTGATTTTATTGTCGGACACTTACGTGCCATGTTCGAGACGCGGCAGCCGTGGACCATGATGAAAATGTTATTTGTCATGAATGTGCTCTTGTGGAAAGGGTCGCGTCCTTTTGTAAAAGATATTCACACACGGATGTTTGCTCCTTGTGCCAAGAAACCACTGTGACGGGAGGAGGTGTTCCTGAAAGTCGCACCACCGGCGAACCCTAGCGGCACCTCGCTCGGCTCTATCCTAGATCCCACCCTGAAGGATGAGATCTACACGTCGGCGTGTCTGTTACCTCCCATCCTGAGCCAGCCGAGCACGCTTGCAGACGACGCCGTACGTGATACAACCGCGGTGAGCATGAATGTCACCTTCGAGGTAAAGCTACACTTCCAGTGTTACATGGAGTACATCGCGTCCTTGGCCAGGTACCGTTGCGACTACACCGAGACAGACCTCGCGGAGGGCCTGCTACGGGATGGCAACGCGTGGCATACGGAAAGTAACGAGAAACACAAGCGGCATCTTTTTCTATTGCGTGATTTTCTGAAAATGACATGCGATGTCATGGCGGACGCCATGAATACAGTGGAAAGCGCCCCACCGAGCCCCATTGGCATCACCATTATTGGGTTTCGTTGCTATAACGCGCACATGCTGCACCGTATTTTTTGCCAAATCGTTGCCGGAACAGGGGACGGCCTCGTGTATCTTTTTATGGAGGCGCTCCGCGACGCGGACGAGTATGGGCTGGGAAAGATCATGAAGGTGGAGGCGAGTGACGATATTCTTACCAACCAATCCAAGTGGCCGCGCGTGGCCACCTTGCAGGCGTACAATACTCTCTCCCCT
Organism: Strigomonas galati; assembly: GCA_000482125.1. Classification (NCBI taxonomy): domain Eukaryota; phylum Euglenozoa; class Kinetoplastea; order Trypanosomatida; family Trypanosomatidae; genus Strigomonas; species Strigomonas galati. The sequence goes on from AUXN01000376.1 coordinate 6,867, forward strand.
CGTTATCAACTCTCTTACCTGGCCCACGAGCTGTGTATTACGCTCTATGAACTGAAGGAGGCCACGGAGAAGCTTCTCACACGATGGGCGGCGGTACAGCGCACCGTGCACATAACAGAGGAGAAACCGCCATGGCTGCGCTTTCTCTCAGCGGATTCCTTCATTATATTGGAGTCGTATGGAGATCGGCAGCCACCAGAGAACGCATGTCCGTTTTGCCTCAGCCCAACACCGAAGGAAGCCTGCAAAGCAAAAGGCCAACACCGCGTACCACCCTGTGTCGTGCGGCTCATCGACACGTGGCGACAGCAACTACGGAGCGTACACGGATTACTGGACGACCCCGCGGGGACCGTGCTGCAGGCACTGGAAGAGAAGCTGACAGAGGTACAGCGGAAGGTGATGGATGCTGCTTTCAACGACGCCAAGGAGGCAGCGCGGAGACAGAGCTCCTCCTTCCATTCAGGCCAATTGACGCCCATCCACTTGGTGACGAACCGCTCGCGTACAGAAACGGCAGCCTCTTTGTCTTCATTGCCTTTGCAAGCACAACATATCAATATCGTGGATCTTGAACAGCTAAATGCGGACATGCCCATGATCGAGACGGCGTTGAACGCAGGCGAAGCGTTTCTTGTGTATCCGGACGACTTGAACGTCACGGCCGAGATGAAGCTGACGGACCGTTTTCTTGTGCTATATGAGTGGTTTGTGGGTGGAGGCGCGTTCGGCAAGGTGTATTATACATGGGATGAATGGGAGTGCTGTTATCTTGTATCAAAAGAGATGGCACTAGGCACATTTAAAAATACTGTTGTTACTGTACGTGACGCCCTACAGGAGTACGCTATCCTGACGCAACTGCACCACCCAAATACCGTCTCTGTGAAAGCCTTTATGGTTGTTGGGAGCGTGGCGACAATCTTCATGGAGTGGATGCCTTCCGGATCACTACAAGAAGTGATGAAGAACCACCCGCGTCGACACCTACCCGAACGGGCGGTTGCGCGCTTCATCCGTGACGCGCTGCGTGGGCTGGAGTACTTGCACAGCCGCGACATCATGCACCGCGACGTGAAGCCTGCGAACATGCTACTGGGGACGGACGGCGCTGTGAAACTGTCGGACTTCGGTACGAGTTTGGTGCTGCCTGAAGGGACACATACGGTGGAAGAAAAGAACCTTGTTGGTACCGCCCCGTACATGTCACCGGAGGGTGCACAACAAGTTTACTCTCCTGCAGCTGACATTTGGGCGCACGGGTGCAGCGCTGTGGAGCTACTGTCCGGCCTTGTGCCGTGGTCTGACCCTGAGAGTGATGTTTAGCTAGAGCAGGAAATACTTATCTTCCGCATTGGCTGTCTCGACGATGAGGAAAACACAGAGCGGCCGCACACGCTTGTGTGGGATGTGATGGTGGAGAACGCTGGTAGCGCCGGTTTGTCAGCAGAGTTGCGCAGTTTCCTAGATGCAATCTTTGTGGCAAACTACGAGCGACGGCCGACAGCGACGCAGTTGCTTGAACACCCTTTCATGCTAAAGGGAAATGCGTGAATCAAATAGGTTACACTGAGAATCATTTTTATGTACGTACCTCATCAAATTGAATAGGATAAGAAACTTGTCGTTGCCTGTTTTTATTTTTATTTTTGTTTTGAATTGGTGTCATTTTTTTATATATATTTTTACTTTCTCAAAGTGTGGTTTGGAAAAGTGATATTCTTGTGCAAAGAAAAACTAAACCAACTTGCTCCTCTTTGTAGTAGGATGCACTACCTTGACTCGTGAATCTGTATGCGCATATTGTCTACTCATTATGCTTTTGAAATGTTTCTCTTCTTTCCATCTCATTCTGCCTTTGCATAGTAGTATATTTTTATTTTTTCTGTTTCTTTATAAATACATTTCATTTGGTATTTCAAAGCTTTTTTTTTGCTTGTGCTTCAATTTCTTTTTTTTTCTCGTAAGCATCAATTGCTTTTCCCCCTTTTCGTTTATTTTTTTTTATTGATTAAAAATTCATTTTTCTCCCCCTTGTTTGAAATTTTTTATTATTATCACCTTTTCAGAAACATTAAAATAGTTTGCATTTGACCCCCCTTTTTTTATTTCTTTCATTATTTTGCACACACACATATATATATTATCTTAGTTCATAACTTTTTCTTTAGAGTGCTTATATTTTTCACGCGGATACGTACACTCAGCTATACTCACACTTACACACACATATATACATACCCCCTTTTCATTGTCATTTATATATTCAGTGAAGTGAGTGAGTGATCGAATAATAAGCGCCCGTTCATCTTATTTGTGTTCCGTTCTTTTTTTTTACTTCATTTTTTTTTTTTACATTTTCTCTGTTTCAAACGCTTCTATATAAAATTCGAAGTTGTTACAGAATAATAAATATAACAAAAGTATAAGAAAGAAGAGTCTCTTTTTTTCTTTCCCTTTACATATACAGCAAGCATTTCCCTATATAGTTTAAGAACCAATATACAATCATGGCGACACGGTTCAAACCTTGCCCAATCGCATCACCCACCGCCTGTGGTGCTGCCCCTGCCGTCCTCCCCTGCACCAAGTACCAATGCAACAAATCCCTGCTGGTCATCCAGGAAGCGACCAAGAATGACCGCACGGCTATCCCTAAGAAACTACTAGAATACCTCCTGCAGCTGCAGCACACGGAGGAGACGGAAGAGGAGAGCAGCCCGCTGACCTCCGCGGCCACGGTGGAGCCGTCGGAGGAGCGGAAGAAGGAAGCGGAAGGGGAGGCGGAAAAGCCAAAGGTGCAAAACTGGTGCTCTGCGCGGGAGCAGTCCGCGTGGATCATCACGCAGCTGCACTCTATTTTCATGACGCGACAGTGCTGGAGCATGGTCAAGATCAACTTTCTCATTCACGGGTTTCTCTGGAAAGGTTCTCGCGTCTTTATTGAAGAGTTCCACAGCCGTCTGGAGAAGCATGAAGTGCAGTTTTTTGACATTGCGACCGCGCTCTCCTGGCGTGAGGTGCCCCAGACGAACCCCACCGGTGACGAGCTGCCGAGTGTCTTTGACCCCCAACGGAAAGCAAAGATCTACGACAACGCAGACGAGGTGTCGGGTACAGGTGGTGAGAATGCTTGCGGTGGCGGTGAGCCCAAGATGACGATAGATGCGGTCAGCTCCGCCGAGTGCCGCGACGACCACCTCGGTGTGAAGAAGGCCTTCCACGAGGCCTGGGACCGCGCGCAGCACGCCTCCCACGCCTCCCCACAGACCGCCGACAAGATGCGCCGCAGCACCCTCATCGAGGCCCACATCTCCAACTACATGGCCTACCTGGAGTCGCTCGCGCACTACCGCTACGACTACCCGCAAGTCGATTTTCTGAATGTAGCCTTACATGATGCGAATGTGCGAGGCCCGAAGGAGGCGCATGCGATGCGGGTGGATGAGCTGCAAGGACTGATGGTCGCCACAGTAGAGCTCATCAAGTCCATCATTGTCAACTCCGTCGACGCGCCGCCGTCACCGGTGAGTAGCATGATCGTCCTCTTCCGCTGTCTCAACGCCCACATCTTGTACAAGATTGGCGCACAGGTGATGACCGCCTACGCGAACGTGTTTGTGCAGCGCTTCCGCGATGTGCTCAAAGTGGCCGACAAGGAGGGCCTCGAGGGGACGAGCGACAGTTTCTCGAGTATGAGTGCGGTAGGCTCCGGCTCGGACGTCTTCCGGGCCCCACGGCCGTCCTCCGTCGAAGCCTACGAAGCCCTCGCCCCCCGCCAGAAGCTCGCCTTCCTCGCACGGGAGTGGTACACCACGTTCTATCAGTTCAACCGCACCGCCGAGCAGCTGCGCGTGCATGTGCTCAAGGTGCAAGAGATGATCGGCATGGCACAGACCGACCCAGACTGGCTGAACGTCCTCCCTGCTGAAGCGTTTAGCATGATGAAGACGTTGGGCACGCTGCATCCCTCGCAGCACACCTGCCCTTGGTGCGGCAGTGAGGAGGAAACACCAGCGTGCCGTGCTGACGGTGATCACCACGTGCCGCCCTGTGCCATCCATCTCGTCAGCGCGTGGCGGCAGCAGGTCGCCAACGTGCAGGCGCTCTCTGGCGGCAAGTGCCCAGTCACGGCGGATGTGCTGCACAAGCTGGAGCGCGACCTCGCCGAGACGGAGAAGCAGTTCATGACGACGGTGTCTTCGAACAGCTCGGCTGGCATGACCTCCAACCCCCACTCCGCCGAGTTTCAGACGAGCTCGCTCACAGGTACTTTTATCATCCGCCGCAAGCCCACCGACAGCTCCACTCAGTCCTCCCCCCTCACCAACAAGAAGGAAGATGTGGAGGTGATGTTTCTGAACCAGCTCATGGGTCAGACGACAGACTCGATTGAGGCTTTGCTGCAAGATGATGATGTAGTAGTAGTGTGCCCAGACGACTTCAGCGCGACCGATAAGCTGAAGCTGGCAGATCGTTTTGTTGTACTGCGGCAAAGACCACTAGGTGAGGGAAGTTTTGGCAAAGTGTACCGTGCATGGGATGAGCTGCTAGGTAGTTATTTGGCCGCAAAAGAAGTGCCGCTGGATAGCAGCAAAGGCACAGCAGCTGCTGTGCACGATGCGCTACATGAGTACACAATTCTGACGCAGATGCACCACACAAATATCGTTGCAGTGAAAGCATTCATGGTGACGGGAACGGTCGGCACCATCTTCATGGAGTGGATGCCTTCTGGTTCGCTACAGGAGGTTCTGAAGAGCAACCCTCGTAACTGCCTACGCGAGTCTGTCGTGGCGCGCTACATGCGTGATGCGCTGCGTGGGCTGGAGTACCTGCACAGCCGCGACATCATGCACCGCGACGTGAAGCCCGCGAACATGCTGCTTGGGACGGACGGTTCTGTGAAGCTGACGGACTTTGGCAACAGTTTCGTGATGGCGGAAGGAGGACGCACCGTAGAGAATGGCACCATCACTGGCACCGCTCCGTACATGGCGCCAGAATGCGCACAAGGATACTACTCTCCTGCTGGCGATCTGTGGTCTCTTGGGTGTACGGCTGTAGAGCTGCTGTCCGGTATTGTGCCGTGGTCGGACCCTGTGACGGGTGCACGGCCGGAGACAATCGCACTCATTTTCCGCATTGGTATGCTTGACGATGAGAAACACAAAGATAGACCGCACACGTTATTGTGGTCGCGGATGTTAGAGAAGGCAGGTGGCGCTGGGCTCTCTTCCGAGTTGCGCAGTTTCCTAGATGCGATTTTTGTTGTGGACCGTCACGCACGGCCGACAGCGACGCAGCTGTTGCAACACCCGTTTATCCTGAAGTTTGGTACTTCATAACAATGGTAGAAAGATGCTCTTTTTTTTAAAAGAAATACATTCGCTTTGTTTTTATTTTTGTTTGTCTCGTTTTTTTTTTTTTACCACTTCTTTCTTCTGTTCTTTCTTTCTTTCCTTTTTTTTCCTTTCTGAGTGATGTAATAATGTGATTTTTATCATTATAAAATGTGGAGTTTATGATAACGGTAGAGTATGGGCCGATGACTTTGCCTTATGCTTGACGGATAGTGAGTGTGATGCGCTGTAAGATTGTTTGCTTTATTTTAAACGTTTCCTCTCTTCTTCCTCCTTCTTTTCATTTCACAAGATTTTTTAATTTTCTCTTTTTTGCGACTTCTTTTTTTATTTTTCTCTCTCTATT
>AUXN01000377.1:0-12573 GCA_000482125.1 Strigomonas galati
AGGAGGGGACGCCGTCACAGGCGGCGTGACGGAGGCAGGCGGTGGGTCGGCGGCAGAGACGGAGACGGAGGAGGGCACGGCCACGGCAGCGGTGGCAGGTCTCGCGGTGACGGAGGGATTGGGTGAAGCGCTTTGAGAGGGTGGCGCCGTCTTTGTGACAGGCGCGGGAGGAGCTGAGGAAGCGTTCACGGATGCTGCAGCTGACGCTGTTGGTGTTGGAGTTGGTGTTAATGTTTTGGGTGCTGCCGCTGCTGGAGCTGGAGCTGATGGCGCCGGAGCTGGTGCCTTTGCTAAAGAGGGTTGAGGGCCTGACGCTGGTTGTGGCGGTGGTGGTGGTTGCTTTGGTTGTTGGGGTGGAGGAGCAGAAGGTTGCTGCGCACTATTACTACTAGACATCTTTTTCTTCTACTGTTTTCTATTGTTTATTATTGAGAGGAGTGTGTACGTATGTGGATATAGATAGATAGATAATTTCAAATTGGACGGTAGTAAACTTATAAAGGTGATTAATATACTTTTTATTTTTTATTTTTTGAATTCGGTCGATATTATGTAGCTAATAAGAAAACGAGAATGAGGACGGAGAAGAAAAAGTAAAGGATAAAGAGAACAACCAAAGTCAGCATATATCATTTGGAAGGCAAAAATATAGAATAATAAGAAAAGAGAAGAAAAAAAAGGTTTATTTAACAGTGCACTACCACTCCAGACGAATGGAAAGCACTAGGAAATAAAGCAGCGAGAAAAATATCAATAAAAGCAAATCAATATTATAAATCCACCTCAGACAGGCTTCGTTGAAGAGTTGGTTAACCTAAATACATTTATCAATCTATGAGCACGAGTAAACGCACTCTCTGTAAGAACGCAGTATGGTTAAGACATCATATAGAAAGAGTTATATAAAATAGCTAGTAAAAATAGATAGTTCTTGCTGGATCTTGACACCCTATAATACATTTGAGCGTACTATATGTAACACGTCCAGCGAAGTTTCTTAATCCATAATAATTATTATAATAGAATAGTAATAAAGCTACAGGAATAAAACAAAAACGCTACTTTAAGAAAAGGTAGAGAGAGGGAAGAAGAGATGAAATCATTGTTTTCAATCGTGAACGCAAAAGCTGCAAACAAGTAACTTGTAAAGCCAGAAACAAAAAGAGCACAGAAATAAAGGAGACTGCTTGTTTGTTTGTTTATTTGTTTTATTTGTTGATTTAATGTATAAAGAAAAGTATGTATTGAAAAAAGCAATGAGTTATTCGTTTACGTTTCTTTTCTTTTTTTTTTACAATTAAGATTTATATGTAGATTCTCTGTAAGACACACACGCACTCATTAATACACGACGTATCACTTCCCGGCGCCACGCACGCCTCGTGTAAGAGTGGGAAACCCCTTCGGCTGCACCCGCACATTATTAATTTCCAACACGTCTCCCATCTTTTGATAATCGAACTTGCGCCCCTTTTTCCCGTACGTCTGCTGCAGCTCCTCCAGCAGCTGCTTGGCCGCCGCCTCCCGGTGCCAGCGGTTTGTCATGGCAAACGTGTGATTCAAATCATCAATATCGCCCGTGGGGACTTGGTCGACGTACGGGCTCTCGTGAAAGCCCTCCCACTTGAGCTGCTCCGCCGCCTCCGCGTCACTGTTAAACGTGAGCGCGTGCGACAGCGGCCGCTCCACCTTCAGCGGCTCCTCGTGACGGTCCTTGAAGGTCGGGGCGCTGCGCATGTACTCTTCCAGGTGAGGGCTCGTGGTGCGGTAGAGGGAGCGGAGCTCTGCTTCTCGGGCGGCGGCAGCGTCGCGATCGAGGGCCTCCCAGCCCTCCTGCTGCTGCTGTGCTTCTGCGGTGGTTCCTGTTGTTGTTATTGCTCCCTCTTCTCCCTCGCCGAGCTGCTGTTGCAGCGCAGCGGCGTGTGCCTCCTCTTCGGAGGTCGCCGCCGCCTGCCGCTGGGTCGCGCTCTGCTGCAGCAGCGCCGCCCGCGCGGCCGCCTTGGCGCCCTGTTGCACCTCCTCAATATAGCGCAGCAAGGCGTCGCCGTCAAAGTTGTAGGGCAGGCTCATCTGACGGCCCTCCCAGTCGAGCTCCAGCTGCTCGGCGGTGGGGACGAGGAGAAAGGTGAACTCGGACCAGTCCCACTGCGCTAGAGAAGCCCCAATGCGATAGAGCTCCTTTGCCCACGCCAGACGCTGCGCATAAGTGCAATCGTTGAGCTGAAAGCACTCAATGCCGCCGGGCTGCACCATCTCGCGGAACTCCTTCAGGTGCCACATCGTCGACTCTAACATCTTCTTCGACACGCGGTAGAGTTGCTTTTGGAGGGGCAGCTTCGGCGTGACTTGGTCCACCCATCTCGAGAGCTCGCCGCTGCTCTGCAGGCGGCTATCTAAAATCAGCACCCCATTCGCGCGCGTGGCGTAGCGGCTCCCAATCTCTAACGTCAGCTCCGTCACCCCTCGTGTCGCAAGCATCTCCTTGCTCTTGTGCAGCAGCCGCAGCACCTGCAGCGCCTCCCGGTGCGGGCACGAGACGAGGATGTCATCGAGCGCGCACGTGGCGCTGATCTCACTAATAAGCCGCTCAATGTCTCCTGCCAGCTCGCCTGCCTGCGCGCGGCAGGCCTCTACCGCCGCCTCATTGTACGCCAAGAAGGCCAGGAGTTGCTCCGCCGTGAAGTCCCAGGGCACCGTCATGCTGCCCGTCACCTCGCCCAGCCCGAAGTGGTCGCTGACAATCACCGGCATGCCCTCCCAGCTGTTGTAGCGCAGCTCGCCGAGGTGGCTGCGGAGGGTGTGCAGCGCGGCCGAGCACTGCAGCGGCGAGAGCTCCTTGGAGAAGAGGATCTGGTCTGCCTCTATCAGCTCCTCCAGCGTAGGGGCAGGGGTGAGCGTCCAGCGCAGGGCGAGCGTCTCAACGGCATCATCGAGCAGCGAGCTCACGCCTTCTCGCTCCTCCCCTCCCTTCTGCTGCTGCTGTCCGCCGGCTTTGGGGCGCTGGCGGCGGCGGCGCAGCGGCTTTGCTTCCATCCGCGCTGCCGCTGCGTCCTCGGCAGCAGAGAGGTTGTCTGCCACGCTGTCGATGCAGTCGCTGCGGCGGAGCAGGTCGCGCAGGAACTTGTTCACGGCACGCTCGGCCAGGCCCTTGTTGGCCTCGCTTGCCGAGAAGCCATCGGGGAGAGCAAAAGTAGACTGTACCGTTTGCACGGTATCTTTTCTACCACTGCTGCTGAGAGGCTGCTGTTGTTGTTGTTGTTCTTCTTCTTCGCTCCCATCATCCGCGCGGCGGTAAAACGTAAACGTAATCTGTTTGGCTGGTGGGGGGCGGTAGCTGCCCTTCTGGAACTCCTTCGCCCAGCTCAGCAGCTCGTTCAGCTGTGCGACGGCACTCTCATTCACGAGCTGCTGCTCCTTGTTGTGGTGGAAGAAATCGGGGTGGACCTTGAGGAAAAAGGCATTGAGGGCTTTCTTGTACATGATGTGTGTGTTTTGATAGTAGTTGGTTGTGTATTAATGATTTTTAGTTAACTTATTTTTATTTTGTTGTTGCGATTGTTAGTTTTTTTTTACGTTTGTGTTAAATCCGCTTAAGAGAGAGAAGATAGAGAGAGAGAATGGACATTTAAAAGAATATGCCTGAATGGTTGAGAAGGGATGTTGCAACTATGCAAGTACTTTCCAGTAAAACTAAATCCGGGTTTTTTGTTGTTGTTTTGTTTTGCTTTGTTTTTATCGTATGTAGTAGTAGCATTTACTGGTTTAATCATAATATATATATATATATACAAAAAGCTTGTTATATTTGGTATTAATTTATTTAAAATTAAAAAGAGTGATTTTGTGTGTCTTCTAAGTCAATTATGGTATTGTTGTGGTTGATGTTATTGTCGTTTTAACTCTGCTCAAAATTCGCCCTGGGCGGTGGCCCGCCCGATACGTTCGCGGCCCGCATCGCGCGCTCAATCGCCTGCTTGGCCCGCTGCGCGCCCTCCTGCAGCTCCGCGACGGCCGCCTGCACCTCCTTTTTGTTGGACACCTTCAGCAGCAGCTCAATGCGAGGCGTGCTGAGCGTCTGCACGAGGGCGGCGACGGCAGCAGGGGCAGACTTGCTGTCGAGGCCAGACATAGTATGTCGCGCGTTCTCCTCCAGCTGGTGGCGGATGGCGCCGGTAGGAAGGCCGACCTCTTCTGGCGTGTAGGGCCGCATCACGCCCACGTACAGCTCCTTCGAGCTCGCCTTCTTCTTGCTCTTCTTCTTGTCCCCCGCCGGCAGGCTCTGCTGCGCGCGCTGGAGGATAGTGGGCGTGAGCGTGTTCGCGGCCTGCACCTCGAACCCGAAGGCCACCGGGTGCACCAACATCTGCGCCTGATGCGGGCCGCCGCCGCCACCCAGCAGCCCCTTTTTCTTCTCCAAGTACAGCACCAACATGATCTCCCACTCTAAGTAGAGCAGCACGCGCTGGCTGCCCCACTTGCCGTGCGCGACCAGCAGCGGCTGCCGACGCTCCGGGTCGAGCGTGAGCGCGCCGCGCTGCATGCCGTCGTAGGCAATCCGCTGCAGCCCGCGGTGCTTCCGGTCCAGCAGGCGGTCCCACTCGGAGAGGTTGTTCGCCTTCTGCTGCATCTCTTGCATCTGGGTGGGGGTCCGCGGCAGTGGCTGCGTGCCGGCCAAAGTGACGGGGGAGAGAGGGACGGCGATGCTCGGTGGGGGAAAGGTGGTCGGCTCTGGCGTCGCGCGGGCGAGGGTGCTCGAGGGCTGCGGCTCCTTCTTTTGTGGCTTGGGAAGGGGGAAGGCGGAGCCTGGAGTGGCAGGCCTACTAGTGTTGTTGTTATTAGGGTCACGTCCTGCTGCCTCCTCCTTCTCTCTATCCGCCGCACGTGGGCTTGCGCTCGGCGGTTGTGTGCGTGCCCCTGCAGCGGACGGCGGCGCGCTGCTGGTCGTAGAGGGCGGCAGGCCAAACGCCGGCAGCGGGATGCTCGGGTCCGGCTGGTTGATAGAGAGAATCGAGGTGCGGGCTTCTTCAAGCGTTGTCGCCGACGCGCTCGGCACCAGACTGCCGCCGCTGCTGCCGGCCGCGCCTGCCAGCGCCTCCCACGACGGCACACGCAGCTCCTTCAGCATCCCCTCTGCAGCCCCGTGGTAGTAATGCACGAAGGTCTCCACACTGTGGAAGGTCTGCCGCAGCCGCTCGCGGGTGCGCCGCGCCTCGGCGTCGTCGTCGTGGCGCTCCCAATAGCTCCGCACGAGATGCACCGTGTCGAACTGCTGCTGGTACTTTGCCACCACAGCAGAGAAGCGCGGGAAGTAGCGCCCGTCAAAAGCAGCCAAGGTCGCCTGCTGTGCGGCCCGTGTGGCTGCCCCTGCCGCCTCGAGCTCCGCTCCCGTGAGCAGCGGCGCTGGCGGCCGTGCGGCATGCAGGCGGGAGGCGATGGTGGCCCGGCGCTCATTGGTCTCCACGTGCAGCTGCAACAGGTTGGACACGCCCATCTCCTCCGGTACCTTCACCAGGTTCACCGCGTGCGTGCGGTCCTCATCTGGTGGTTGCAGCAGCGAGAGGAAGTCATTCTCCAGCGCCACGCGCGCCTCTGCAGCGGCGCCTTCGCGAGGGCTATGGCGGTCGCCCTCGTGCAGCAGCTGCCACCCGCGGCAGAGCACGCTGCCTTCGACATGAGCGTAGGAAAGGAGGTACGACTTGATGATGCCGACAAGCTCAGAAGGAGAGCGGTGGATGCGGATAGGGGGCTCGAAGGTGGTCACAGTAGGGACGGTGCTTGTAGTGGGAGGTGGTGACGCCGGCCCTGGCCGACGAGCAGAAGGCGGCTCCTTCGTCGGAGACCGCGCGCTCGCTGGCATTTTGCTGTCGTCTTCCCCGTCGTCATCATCACTGCTGCTGTTGTTGGTGGTAGTGGTGTCTTTTGTCTTTTGGCTGCTGCGCTGGCGCGAGGAGGACGTGGGAGAAGGGCGGCCGCGCGGCGGGGGCGACTCTGCCTCTGGGTCTTGCAGCGACAGCGGCGAGGCAAACATGGAGGAGGACGCAGGGAGCGAGCTTGCGATCGGTTGGCTCGCCTCGGGCGGCGTCGCGGCACGCTGCGGAGGGACTTGCGTGTCCTCAAGCGACATGGGCCGGCGGTGCTGGTTCAAGAACTGCAACTCCTCGTCATCCGAAGAGGTAGAAGAGAAGGCCTCCTTCAGCTGTTTCTTCTTGTTGTTGCTGCCGCTGCCATCGTCCTTGTGGCTGCTCCCAGGCGCCGACCCGCTCCCTGTGCGCGTGGACTGCTGGCGCTTGTCTTTTTGCAAAATCTTCTCGATCATCTTTTGATTGTTGCCGACGTCGTCGTCGAGACCATCCGGCTCATTGAATACCTCATCCGGGGGCGGTAGCGCCAATTTCAACTCTTCCTCTTCTTTTTCCTTGTTGTTATTGTTATTATTATTGTCGTCATCGCGGGGTGAGGGCGCAGGCTCTAGTACGTCTGATACCACTAGCTCTGCGTCTCCTTCGTGCTGCTGCGCCGCTGCCTCTGCCTCTGCCTTTTTCCTTTCTTCTTCTGTTTGCGTTTCCGCCTCCTCCTCCGCTTCTGCAGCGGCCAGCCCTTGCAGGGTGGCCAGCAGCACCTCCAACACCGCTGGTGGGTGGGTCTGGTGGACAGCAGCCGCGACAGAGCCTCCGTAATGCTCCTGCAGATAAGCAGCTACAGCAGGAGAGGTGGCAGCCATGGCGGACAAGATGGCGACTGTGTCCAGCGACGCAAGGGCCTCGTCCACCATCGCGTCCGTCTGTGTGTTCTGACGAGTAAGTAAACCGGCGTGATTGGCATTGATATTGCTCTCTTTTTGAAACACCAGCACGGAGGACATAAAGTTGGGAAACGCCTGCAGCTGCGCCTCTTCCGTGTCCAAGTGCTCCAACCGCTGTTGCAGCCGCTGCGCAACGACAGAGCGCTTCTCATTACAGGTCACCTGCAGCCGTATGGCTGCCTCGAGCGCCTGCTGCTTCTGCTGTTGTGTAATGTTGCTGTTGTTATTGTGGTTCTCATCTTCTTCATCTTCATCGTCGTCGTCGTTTGCGCGACGGGACTTGTTGCTGTCCTTGATCTTCTTCTTCTGCGCCTCCTCACTGTTAGGGTTGCTAGACCCCACCGAGACGCACGTGACCGCCGACACCGTCGGTGCGCCCACGACGCCCTCCTCCAGCTCCGCGGAGGCCGGCGGCTGCAGCAGCGCGAAGAGGTCCGACTCCAGCGCGCGGCGCACCTCGGCCGCATCCTCGTCGTCCTCGTCCGCCGCCCGGTCAGGCCCAGCGCCGGCCGCGAAGGCCTCCTGCAGGACATGGAAGTAGCGACAGAGGAGGTGCCCTTCAGGATGGATGTACGTGAGGACGAAGCTGCGCATCCGACGGCGACGTATCATACGGCGCTTGCGAGAGAGCACGCTGTTGTTGAGCAAACTAAAGTTGCTCTCGTCCTCTTCCTGCTGCTGCTGCCCGTGCTCTGGCTCTTGCTCCTGCTGTATTTCCTCCACAGGTGCTGCTGGTGCTGGCGGTGGTGGTGCTAGTATCACTGCTGGCGGCTCCGGCACTTGTTCCTCTTCCTCCTCCTTGGTGGGCGAGGTATCGGTGGCGATGGTGCTGTTGAGGGCAGGAGAGGTCAGCGTCGGCAGCCCAAAGGGAGGGCGGTAGGGCCCGGAGTTCACCAGGTCCATCTGTGTTGCCGGCGGTGCTGCTGCCACGACCACCACCCGCGGTGGAGGCGAAGCCGCTTCTTCTTCCTCTGTACCTCCTCTCTTCGTGGTGGTAGGCTCGTCTGGGCTCCAGCGGTTGATCGTGTTGGCGATGCGCTCCTCAGTGTGGCCACCAAGCTCTGCCGCAGCTGGGCGCGTTGGGTGATCCGGTGTGGGCGACAGCCGCACGGGTGGCTGTGTGGCGTGGCGTACCCTTGCAACTGTAGAGGTGGTGGTGGTGGGCCGCTGCCGCTGCTGTTGCTGCTGTTGTTCATCTTCCGTACCAATCTCGTGTTGGAGGTCACGCAGCAGACTGCGGCGAGAGGGGTCACGTGGCGGGCTCACTTCTTCCTCCTCTTCCCCCTCCTCCGCAGGTGCTTCTACTGCTGGATGCAGCTCTTCCTCATCTATCTCTTCCTCCTCCTCCTCTTCCTCTTGGAGGTAGCCTGGAGGGGTCATGGCGGTCTCCTCCGCAGCTCCTGCCGCGGCCCCTTGTTGTCCTGGCGAGCCGTGGATGGAACTGACATCAGGTCCTATACGAGACGTGTGTGTAGCAGCAACTGCACCAGCAGCGCTTGTGTTGTTGTTGTTGTTGTTGTTGTTAGCTTTAGGTGCCGCAGTAGAGGTGGCCAGCGGCGGCCGTGTGGTCAGCACCAGCGCTGCCTTCTCCTCCGCCGGTGTCGGCGGCCGGTAGCTCGCACAGCGTACGGCCGTGTTACCATATAAGATCTGCAGCGGCGCCGGCCGTCCTGGCTCTGCGCGGCGGTGGGCCAGCGCCGCCTGCACCGCCGCGGCCACCACAGCCTCCTCCGCCGCCTGCGCCGCTGCGCTGCTGGCCTGGTGGTTGTGGTGGAGGGCGAGGGCACGAAGCGGGGACGTGGGCTGCGGCCAGCTCTCGACCAGCGCGCCCGTGAGCCCAGCGCAGCCGACAGCGGTCAGATAGTTCCCAGAGGCGTCCACTACCTCCAGATGCTGCAGCATACCAGCAGCAGCTCCGGCCCGCAGTGCGATGCACAGCCCTCGCACGCCCATGTCCGTCAGCCCGCTCTGCCGCAGCAGCAGCGAGCGCAGGTGGGTGAAGCCGGCGGGCAGCGGCCGCGCGCGGACCTTGCTGTTGTACGCGGCGTGGGCCAGCAGCTCGCAGAGCACATCGCCGACGCGGCTCTGGCCGGCGACATCGGCGGAGTGGAGCGTAAACTGCGCCTCGCCCTCTTGCTCCAGGAAGAGCCGCCATGCCTCCATCGGACGCGCGCTGTCGACGGCCGCCTGCCGCTGCTGCTCCAGCGCGCCCTCGGCCACGAGCGCCTCGGCAGCGGCCGGCGGCACCCCGCGCGCGTCCACGGTGCAGCTGAGGTCCATCTCCACCACACGGTGGCAGGCGAAGAAGACATTAAGCAGCAGCTCACGGCAGCCGACCGGCGACACCGCGACACCCAGCGGCACATGATGCAAGTAGAGATGCGAGAAGGCACAGGGGTTCGCGAGCGGCGGGAAGTGAGAGAAAGGCGGCTGCGACAGGAGCTGCAGCCGCGCCTGCGGTGTGAGATCGCCTCCTGTGCTGCCGAGCAGCGGCGGCACGTTCCAGGCGACATCGACGTGGGTCAGGCGCTGGGCCTGGCTCGCCCCGCCGAGGAGGGCCGCGATGCCACGCGCAGAAGCGCCGCAGAACTGCACATTCACCAGCCAAGGGCCGATCGGGGGCGGCGGCAGGTCCTGTTGTTGCCGCTGCAGCAGGTGGGTGCACAAGGAAGCGGTGAAGAGATGCGGCGCGATGCGCACCTCCGCCGCACGCAGCTTGGACAGATACACCCCTAACGTCTGGAAGCCATAGTCCCCAAATCGCTCGTTGTGTTGCAAGTACAGCTCCTGCAGCGTCGCCGCGCTGCACAGGAGCAGCTTGCCGAGGTGGGCCGCGCTCTTGTAGGTGAAGGCGTTATCGCGGAGGTCGAGCACACGGAGGGTGGGGAAGCAGAAGACGGCGTAGGCGAGATATTGCTGACGGTGGCTGCCGCTGCCGGTCGCCGCGGACCCTGCGCGGATGGAGAAGGCGGTCGGATCGACGCTGCGGCTGCGCAGCTGCTCCTGCAGGTGCTGCAGCAGTACCCCTGCGCCACCACTGCCACCAGCGTTGGCAGAAGTGACGATGCTCGTGCTGGCGCGAGGTGTGCGCGGAAGTTCCACGACAGACGAGCGGTGGATGATGGAAGGAGGCGGCAGGCTGGCCGCTGCGGCAGAGGTCGCAGACTCTCCCTCGTCTCCTCCTCCTTCCCCTTCCTCCTCCAGCAGCAGGGCGCAGTTGGCGTTCGTGCGGCGACAGCAGCCTCGCTGCAGCTCACCGAGCTGACCATCTGTGAGTCCCATCCCTGCCAGGCGCAGCACCTCCAGCCCCGCCAGCAGCGGCAGCACCTGCTGACAGCACCAGCACCACTGCTCCTCTGTAAGCGTGAGCAGGCCGGTGAGATCGAGTATCGTGATCTGCGCGTGCGTGCGGCAGCGCAGGCGGAGCTGCAGCGCCGTCCAGTCCACTGGAGGCACCGTGCTCGAGTAGAGTGTAGGCTCCTGCAGCCCCTCTTGCTTCTCTTCCTTCTCCTCTTGTTGTTCTTCCTCCTCTTCCTCTGTGGTGAGCCCTCGTGCAGGAGTGCTGAACTGGGAGAGGCGGAGGGGGGGCGGAGAGTTGCCGGTGAGTGGTGGCGGCAGCGGCACGACACTCGAGGGCTCTGGGGCAGGGGTGGCCTCCTCGGCGGCCGGCATCGGGCTCGTGGCGCCGTCATGGTGGTGGTTGTTATTGTTGTTGGGGCCGGCGTGGTGTGGTGTCACCTGCACCTTCCGCTTCCTGCTGCTGCTGTTCCCATTCTGATTGGGCTCTTCTTCCCCTTCTTCCTCTCCTTCTTCTCCATCTGTCCGCTGCCGGTGCAGGTCCGAGCGACGCCAACTGCTCATCACACTGCTGCTAGTGGTGGTGGTGCGGCTGGCTACGGGGCGCAACGTGGGGATGGCGCTGCTGCCGAGGGGGGCCGTGCGGCGGCTCGTGCTGGAGGATAGCGATGGTGCAGCAGCAGCACCGTGGCCTTCTGTATAGCTAATCTGTACAGGGCCTGATGTTGTAGTAGTAGGGATGCGATAGGGCTGATAGGTCGACAGACGAGAGAAGCGTGGCTGCCCTTGGCGACTGTTGGTGCTGCCGCTGGCTGTGCCTGTGCCTGTGCCGCCCTCCTCCAAGCTAGCAGACGCAGGGGAGGCACCGCCACCCGCCAGACGGGCGCGCACGCTGTCGGCGATGGGCGTCGGTGTGGGTGTCGTGGCGGCTGTGGCCGTCATGGTGGAGAAGTTAATAGCACGTGTGGGTGTAGTGTCGGAGTCCTGCTGCTGCTTCTTCGGCGGAACAGCTGTAGTTGCTGCTGGTGCTGCCTTCTTCTCACCCTCTTGACTAAATGTGCTCTTCTTTACACTATGTTCCTCCTCTTCCTCTTTTTCTTTATGTTCTTCTCCGCCGTCCTGCGGCTGGCGCTGCTGCGTCGCAGACCCTTCTCGCTTGCCGTAGCGGATGAGCGGCGTGCGTAGCCCAGACGCGCTCCAGGAGGGCGGCTGGCGGTTACTAGCACTGCCAGCCGAGAGCGGAAGGGAAGAGGCAGATGCTGCTCCAACTTCATGAGCGCTACTACTGCCATATTTGATAAACCTTCCTGTGCTGTTTGCTGCACCTCTTGCTGCTGTTGAGGAGGATGTGGTGGTGGTGGTTCTGTTCTCGTAGCTCTCACGCTGGTGATTAGAAGAACTACCCCACCAGTCTGGCCCATTATGTTCGGTTCGTGTTCTCGATGAAAACAAAGACGGGCCTCCACCACCACCAACAGCACTGTGAAGCGCGCTCTCCTGTTGGAGGCTAGAGCTATCGGAGACCAGCGGCCGCGGCTGCGGTGCTGCCCGACGAGGGAAAGACTCTCGTTCATCGTCCCCTTCTTCTCCCTCATCGTCCACACTACGGGCAGTGCGAAAAGAATGGCTAGCATTGCCATTGC
The DNA here is from genome assembly GCA_000482125.1 of Strigomonas galati. Taxonomy (NCBI): domain Eukaryota; phylum Euglenozoa; class Kinetoplastea; order Trypanosomatida; family Trypanosomatidae; genus Strigomonas; species Strigomonas galati. The sequence continues at coordinate 11,743 of AUXN01000377.1, forward strand.
TGTGCATCTTGTTTGTTTTGGTAGAAGTGTATAGTCTACTCGAATTACTGTTGTACATACTCATGATGTCTAAGAAGTGTGTTTTTTGGTGGCAACCTTTTTTTTCGCTATTGGTGCCGTTGTTGTTGTTGTTGTTGTTGTGTAGGGTGGAAATAGTTCTATTATTATCTTTTAAATCAATAAATAGAGATAAAGGAATAATAATAGTGTGTGTGTGTGTGTGTGTGTGGAGCAAAAGTAGAAGTGCAAGAAAAAAAAGTAAAAGTAAAGATAAAAAGGTGGTAACTCTAATTTAGAAAAAAATGATTGAATGTCTATTAATGGATGTTATTGTTATTTTTTTTGCTTTTTATATAGTTTCTATATGTATGTGTAGGTAGAGGAATGAGAAGAAAAGGAGAAAGTGGTAAAAAGAATTTCTTATTAGCGTTGGTCTCGCATGTGTATGTATCGTTTTGTTATGCATGTGTATTATTCACAAAATTTCTTACACACAAGGAAATTAAAGTGGAAATACATATATACAAGGAGTGTATGTATCTCTATTGAGAGAGAAGTATATATGTACATATTATAGTTTAAGAAAAAAAAGGGGGAAAAGTACAGATCACAAAAACAGAGTTGTCGACAAACACCTCTTGTTATGGTTAATTTTATTATTTTATTATTCATAATTCGCCTTCATCTTCTTGATTTAACGTTTCGATATCAATTTTTCTCCTCTTCACTTTTTTTTCTTTTTTTTTTTTTACTTTGTTGGTACTGTTGTCATCACTTTTATTTTTTCTCTTATATTTATCGTTCCTTTTCTTTCTTTTTATTTCCTTTCCT
>AUXN01000378.1:0-12557 GCA_000482125.1 Strigomonas galati
CGACACTGAACTTTTATTTGAAAAACATCAAATTAACATAACGAGGCAATAAAAGTAAGTAGTAAATACAATAAAGAAATCTATTTTCTTTACGAATTAAAAAAAAACAAGCGAGAGAAAAAGTGGATTCGTTGACGTTTTGATGAAAAAAAAATTAGGTTTCGGAAAAAATGAAAAAAAAGTACGTCACCAGCAGGATTCGAACCTGCGCGCGAGATCGCAACTGATTTCTAGTCAGTCCCCGTAACCACTTGGGTATGGTGACAGCTGTAAAAAAAGGGGCGCCATAGTACCTCTGTTTTTTTGTAAGTGGGGACGTAGGGAGATGGATAAGAGACGGAAAAAAAAGTGCTCCCCACAGGGGTCGAACCTGTGACCTTGGGCTTATTAGACCCACGCTCTAACCGACTGAGCTAGGAGAGCTTCGTTTTTTTCGGCCGTTTAGTGGTATGCCTTTTGGAGTGTGTCGAAGCACCTTTTTGAAAAAGAGCGAAAAAAGTGAGAGGAGGGAAACAGGGAAAAGTACATGGCGGTTGGACAGCATTTTTTCAAAATTTTTTTTTTCTGACAAACGGTTGTTTTTCTTGCAGATTTTGGCTCGTATGATGGAATAAAGTAGTTTACACGCAAATTTCACACAATATACCTTTTTTTTTTTTGGCCTCACTTGGGTGCACGGCCCAGTTCTTGGCGAAGGGTGCGACGGAGCAGGTCCTGACGACCAGGCGGCAGCTCGATCGGCCGTGTCGTCTCGCTGATCTTGTACACCTCGTCGTTGTCGAACAGCAGCGTGAAGCCTTTGCCGCTCGCGAACCACGTGCTGTCCCACGCGCGCGGCCGTTGTGGCTGCTGCTGCTGCTTCAGCAAAACCTCTGGGCTCGGCACAAACACGGGAAAGAGCTCGTCCGCCGCGAAGGTGGGTGCGAGGTTGATGCTGCGCCCATTGACGTTCTTCATCTTGCTGTGCAGCTGACCCTCCGCGTTGGCGCCGAGGCCGGCGACGCAGCCGTTGCGGTACTGCACGAGCAGCGTGCTGGGCCCCGTGTGCAGCCGTTCCACCGCAAAGCCGTCGGCGGGCAGCTCGCGGCCGGCGAGCGCGCTGAACTTGTCGCGGACGGTGGCCTGGTTGACCACGGCGAAGCGTGGCGACGGCACGAGCACGCCGAACTGCGAGAGCGCGCCCTGCACCAGCAGCTCGTTGTGCGAGCTGACGTAGACGGCCATGCTGCCCACGCACGCGAGGTCCTTGATGCGGATCAGCTTGTTGCCGACACGGCCATTGTTGCTACCGCCACCGCCACCCACCTGGAAGGAGCGCGTGAGGGGGATCGGCACGGGCTCAAAGGCGTTGGCGGGCAGCTGGCCCTCGTTGGTCGCGCCGCAGCCAAAGACACGCCCGTCCTGCGTGAGGAAGAGCGTGAAGGAGTTGCCGGCGGCCACCTTGCGGATGCGCATCTGCTTGGCGTCAAAGTAGGTGATGCGCGTCGGGTCCATCGGCGACGTCGTGTGGCCGATCGCGAGCTCGCCCCACGTGTTGCTGCCGAACGCGTAGAGGGAGCCGTCCGTCAGCTTGGCGATGGCGTGGTTATACCCGCAGACAATCTCGTCGACGACGCAGCTGGCGTCGCGGCTGGGCCACCACGCGGCCTGCGGGTCCCACTGGACGAACCCCTTCGTGGCGCTCACCGCCTTCTTCTCGCCGGCGCCGAGCTGGCCGACGTGGTTGTTGCCAAAGCCGATCACGCGCCGGCTGCCCTTCTGATAGACGAGGCTGAAGTTGGACCCGCACGCCACCTTCTTGGCGGAGGGCGCCGCGTCGCTGGTGAACATGTCCGCGAGGTGGATGAACAGCGGCGCCCAGTCGGTGGAGGCGCGCTGTTCGCCTTTGCCGCCCTGCACGGACGACGGCGGTGCGCTCGCGCCCCCTCCTCCTCCTGCAACCTCGCCTTCGTTCGGCGCGGCGGTCTGCCCGAAGCGGTTGTCGCCGACCGTCACGGCGTTGCCTTCGCTCGTGAGGAGCACAAAGTGCTTGTGCCCGGCGGCACCAGAGACAAAGGAGAAGAAGGGCTCGCCAGGTGTTGGCACAACCGGCGGCGGTTGGCGCTGCCACGCCTCCTCCTCCCGCTTGAAACGCGCGTACTTGGCGGCGTCCACCTCGTTGGGCGGCGGCAGCGTCTTGAGGAACACCTCCGCCGGTGGTGAGGCGGGCAGGCCGCAGAGGGCGCCCTGGCCAATGATGCGCGTGTGAAGGCGTCGAAACATGGTCGACCGACACCACTACGAGAAATACTACTTTTACCAGGAAAGACAGAAAGAAGGGAGGGAAAAGCAGGAAATAAAAGTGGACACCATCACAAAAAAAAAAAAAAAAAAGACACAAGTAGTACACACGAGAATTGTATTAGAAGGAAAAGTATGGATTGCGTAGACATTCACGATAGGATAACAACACAGCACAGTCACCCCAAAACTATTTCGACCGGAGAAATGGGTCATAAGATGTACATCTCTTTCTGTCTCTTTTCCTCTTTTTTACTTGGCTGCCACGCGCACCTGGACATTCTGGCCGTGCCTGCCGAGGAAGCGGCTCATGACAATGTACTGGTAGCCTGCCATCCCAATGATGACAGCGACGTTCATCAAGAGGCCGAGGAGGATCGTCTTCGCGACGGCGTCCACCTTCACACGGTCGGCATCGCCCTCGAGCCGGAGGCGGTTCGCGTCGATGGTGAGGTCGAACAGGATGGACCCAATGTCGTGCAGCTTCTTCTCCATCTCGGCTTCCACCTTGTTGAGCCCGTCGGGGTCAATCTCGAGCACGTCCCGCTTGATGAACGTGAAGGAGACCCACTTGGGCGACATGGTCGAGAACTTGTTGTTGAAGCAGACGGTCACCTCCTCCGGCATGCCGTGCTTCGTGACGGTCACGCTCGGCGAGGTGTAGCTGTGGCTGCCCTCGCTCACCCGCTTCCACTCGTTCAGCGTGCGCGTGACGGCCGTGTCGCGCTGCGCCATGAAGCGCTCGTTGAAGTGGAAGAGCTCCAGCTCGAGGAACTTCTCCGTCGGCGGCGTTGCTGTCGTCGTCATGACGGCGTCAATGTCGAAGGAGCCGCCGTCCGTGACGCGGAAGGTGAAGCCCAGCGTGCCGCCCGCCTCTAGCATTTCGGTGAAGCACTCCGTCGTGCCGGGCTCAATTTTGGCACCGAAGGTCTCAGCCGCACGCACGACGGAGGTCGTGCTGAGCAGCGCCGCGACGCAAAGGAGAAGAAAAAGAAGAGAAACGATGGGCTTGCACATGATGACTAAAGAAACAAAGATAGACACAGGATAAAAACAAAAATTAAACACAATAATAATAATAAAAAGAAATGTGATACGGTGAAGCTAAAACAAACAAACAAACAAACAAAAAAAAGAAAAAGTAGCAGGAGAGACAATGAAAGAATAAACGTCAATTGTATACGCAAGAACAATAAAACGTGCGAGATAAAACAATATCGTAGTTCTGTTGTACTGATTCTTTTTTATTTTACTTGGCTAACTATAGTGCACATGACACAGCATGAATTAGTGTTGTTGTGGTTGCTGCTGCGTCTTAGATTTGCTTACCTTGGCGAATCTTCTGTAGCTTGCGGGCGCCCTGGAAAAAAAAGGCGTCCACGATGCCGGCCACCGTCCACACCCCACCGCACACGGCGCAGAGCTGCAACAGAAAGTGAAGGACGGAGGGGTACGGCCGTCGCTCGTACAGCTCAATGCGGATGGGCGACATGTCGTAGGAAATGAACACACCAGGAAACAGCTGCTGCTGGCCATTCTCTTTCTTGTCTGCCGCCGTTATGGTAGGCGTGAAGTGCTGCGTGACAGAGTACTGGTTGGACGACACCACCTCGGAGGCGGCTGCTGCCTCCAGCAGAGCCGAGTAGCGGTGGAAGCGCACGGGCACAATCTTCACCGCGTAGCTGTAGAGCCCGTTCGCCACCTCGTCCGCCGGGCGGATAGCGGCGTGCCCGTCGAGCGGGTTCAGCTGCCCTGGGAAGGGGGCGCCGAACTCGAGCGTGTGCACGACGTGGCTCAGGTTGAGGCGGCGGACACGGTCCAGCACGTGGGAGTCACGGCCGCCAAAGATGTTCGTGTAGGCGCGGCCAGGGATGAAGTGGATGTTGCCCGTCACCCGCGCCACTGGTATCTTGGCGTAAATGTTGCAGCCCTCCTTGGAGGCCGCGAGCGCGGCCATCTCCATGCGCTCCTCCGCGCACTGCGCGACGCTAATGTCGTCGGGGTTGAACTGCCAGCCCTTCCGCGTGTACGCGCGGCGCACCTCGTCGCAGGTGTGGCAGCAGTCGCCCGGGTGCATCTCGGCGCCGTAGCAGCTCGGGCAGTTCTCCTTCTCCGCCCCGTCGGGGTCGATCGCCTTGGTCATGACCTTCTTCTCGTCCACCATCTCCCGCGCGCGGCTGATCGGCCGCAGCGTCTCCGAGTCCACGCGGATCTTCGTCGTCTTGGCCGCCACGTCCTGCGCGTAGACGCCGAAGACGTCCACGGCGTCGAGCGCGACGAGGTCGCACGGCACGCGGTGGAAGGTCACGTTGATGGTGATGGTCATGTCGCCGCCGACGTCCGTGTCCACCACCATCTCGTGGTGCTCCTCCACCGAGAAGAAGTAGCGCAGCTCGCCGAGCACTAAGATGAGTATGATGACGATGGAGACGACGGAGAGGATGCCACCACCGATGGTGCGCTGGCGCGCGTCCTGCTCGAAGCGGCGGTCAAATTTGGGGAACACATCCACCTTGCGCAGCATTTTTATGTTTTTCTATTGTTTCGCAAGCGCTCTAGCAGCGTTATAGCTAAAAAAAAAAAAAGAAAAACAGGAGAGAGAAAGAAAGAGAAAAGAATAGTAGTGAAGGGTGTTGAATGGACGTAGCGTTCGCTTCTTTAGCAAAACCAAAAAACCATACTAGCAGTGCCATATAGTAAAAAAAAAAAACGAGTGGGATTTTGGGAACAATAATAATAATAATAAAAAGTGCATTGAGATGCAGGATCTAACTGTATATAGAAACAAATAATAATCTTTGCTTCACTTTTTTTTTTTTTTAAATTGGATCTAAATGTCTGGAAAACACAAAAAGAAAAAGACCGAACAAAAGCAACAAAAGCTTGCCTTGCTACACTTCTTTTTTATTAAAAACTCTATTAGGTGGTGTGTGCGTTTCAAATAATCCATTCTTCTCACATCGCGGCAAGCACCTCCAGCCGGCGACGCTTGGCAACCGCGTCGTTGCTGTTGTTGAGGGAGAAGGCGATGCTGGTGCCGCCAATGTCCTCCTCGTCGAGCCCAATGCACATGGACGTGTCGCCGCCGGCGCTACTGTACGTGTGGTTGTTGCTGCTCGTGAGGCCCTGCTGCTCCTCGCGCGGCGGCTCCATCGAGGCGGAGGCGTCGCTGGCCGCGTCGAGCACGATGCTCTTCGTGTTCGCAAACGTGACGCAGCGCGAGGTGGAGCGGGAGGGCGCCTGAGAGCTCTCCTGGCTCTGCAGGTACGCCAGCGGGCCGGACTGCGTCATCTTCTTGAGCTGCCCGTCCAGCTTGTGCACCGCCCGGCTGGCCTCGATGGCGCGCTTCGTCTCGACGTCAAAGTAGCGCTCGGCGCGGCTGATGCACTGCTGGCGGCGGCGCTCCAGGCCCTCGAAGCCGCCCTTCACGCGGTCGATCTCCTTCTCCATCGCCTCCTTCTCCTTCATGAGCGGGTCGTAGTACTGCAGCTGGTTCTCTAAGTCCGACAGGTGCAGCTCCGCCTGCTGCAGCTGGTTGTGCAGCTCCCCGCAGTGGTGCTCGCGCGCGGCGATGTCGGGCAGCAGGTCGACAACGGGCTCCGTGTAGTACTGCTCCTCGCGCTCCAGCAGGGACGACCAGCCATGGCTGAGGTACAGCTGCTCCTCCTCCTGCCGACGGCGTTCCGACTGCATCTCGACCAGCTTCGCCTTGAGCGCCATCTCCTCCGCCGCGAGGGAAGCCTCCTCGGCCTCGAGGGACGCGAGCACGTTGGGCTCCTCCTTCCGCTGATAGCTCCAGCGGGGGGCGCCGCGCTCCTGCAGGTAGGAGGAGGGGTTCTGCGGCTCCCACACCGGCGGCGGCGGCGGCGGCGCGCTCGCGGCCAGAGGGCCTTTGGGCGTCGTGAGGAAGGGGTTTGCCACGGAAGGCATCGCGTAGGAGCCGCGCGGGGTCGGCGGTGCCGCCACGCTGTCTCGCTGCTGCTGCTGCTGCTGCTGCTGCGGGGCCGCTGCCGTGGGGGCAGGGCCGCTGGCAGCACCTATCTGGAAGCTGTCGCGCGTGGGTACGGTGTAGTAGGAGGGCGCGACCCCTTCCGGGCGCTTGTAGTACAGCGGCGGTGTGGTGGACCGCAGCGTGGAGTACTTGTAGGACGACATATTTTTGGGTAGTAACAACCACAGAAAAAGAAATGTATTTATATATATATACTCTATCAGGAAAAAAAGAGAAACAAAAAAGAGAAAAGAAAAAATACTCTACTGTGTGCGAAAAATGAAAAGTTACGGAGAGAAGGAAGTTTACGGATTACAAGAGATGCACATGTTCAAAACGAATAGTGCTCACTAACGTCGTTGTTTTATTTATTTTTTGTTGTTCCTAACGGATAATAGTTTTTATATGATCACTCAACGAAAAAGATATAGGTAAATCAATCCTGAAAAAAACACCATACAAAAAAAAAAAAAAGAAGAAGAAAAATGATTTCGCTCTATGTTTTATAATTATTATATGGGTGGAGGTCTATTACACAAGCTCTATGAATGAATTTGAAAAAGAAAGGAAAATCAAAAGAATGAACTACTAACAAAGGAAGAAAACGTTTGCCAAGAAAGACAGCGCCGTTGAAATGGGTATAGGTGTGCTGGATAAGCACCCTTCTATAGGAGGTAGCCATCCATTTGTTTAATGGCGAAACACGAAGCGCGCGACGCGGCTCTTCTTCATGGCCTCCACCACGTCCTTCAGGTGCGTCGCGTTGGCGCCGTTCACCTCCTTCAGCAGCCACACCGGCCGGGACTGGAAGCGCTTCAGGAAGGGGTGCTCCATGCGCGCGTCCTTCGCGTTGAACTTGGGCAGCGAGCCGATGGTGAGCGTGCGCTCGCTCCAGTCGTAGCGCAGCCCGATGTCCCACGGCGCGTCCATGTTGGTGCGGCGCACGACCATCTCCTTGTCGGTGAAGGTCTCCATCGTCACGTTGCCGCTCGGGAAGACGAGCGCCTCCTCCACCAGCGCCTCGCCAGAGGGCGCAGCCCCCTTCTTGGTCACGGGCAGCTCCTTCTCGCTCAGCTCGACCGCAGGCGTCTCCTCCTGCAGCGCGGCGGGCGCAGGGACCTTCTCTGCCTCCTCGCCCTCCAGGGCGGCCGCAGCAGGGGCTTCCTCCTCCTCCGCCACGGCCTCCACCACGGGTTCGCTGACGGCAGCCACCGGCTCCGCGACCGGCGCCTCCACCTCCTTCGCCTGGCGGGTAGCGGCGAGCTTCGAGAAGCGTTTGATGCGCTTCTTGGCAGACTCTTTCTTCTTCTTCTTGGACGCGACGGGCTTGGCGGCAGCCACCTGCTGCTGGGCGGGCACAACCTCCGGCACTACCTCCACGACCTCTGGCACAGCCTCCGGCTCTGGTGCCGCCTCTGCTGCCACCTCCTCCACCTCCTCGTGACGATGCAGGCGCTTCCGCTCCTTGTGGGTCGTCGTGGCAGCAGCGGCTGTGGCTGCCTCCTCCTGCAGGGCGGCGGCGGCCTTGACCTGCATGGCGGCCTCCTCCTGCACCTGCAGCGTCAGGCGCTGCTGTTCCTCGAGGGCCGCCTGCGTCTGGTCCTTGGTCTCCCGCAGGGTCTCGACCTCACTCTGCAGCTCCGCGAGCTCCTGGCGCAGCTGCTGCTCCACGCTGGCCTGCGACGCGAGCTGCTTCTCCGCGTCGCGGAGGCGCTCCTCCGCCTCTGTCAGGGCACCACACTTCTGGTCGAGCTCCTCCTGCAGCTGCGTCACCTGCGCGTCGCTCGCGGTGGCGCTCTCCTCCAGTGTGGCGATGCTTGCCTGCAGTTCCGCGACCGTTTCCTCGAGCTGGCGCACCTGCGCCTGCAGGCTGTCCGCGGCGGACGTCGCCTGCTGCAGTTGCGCCTTGTGCTCCGTCGCCTGCGCCTCAAGCTGCTCCGCGACGTTGGAGGACACCTTCTCGGCGGCGCTGAGGGCGCTCGCCTGCTCCTGCACGGTCGCCACCAGCGTGTCCTTCTCCTTCTGGAGGGACTGCACGGTCTGCTCTGCCGTGGCGAGCTTGTGCTCGTACTCCTTGCGGGCGGCCTGGAGGGCGGCGGCGGCCTCCCCCACCTTGGCGGCCGACGCCTCTAGCTGCTGCTGGAGCTCCACGTGCCGCTTTTGGTAGTTCTCGGCGAGCACGCTCATGTCGCGCACCTGCTTCTGCAGGGTGATGTTCTCCATGCGCAGGCTGCGGCTGTCCACCTTCTCCTCCTCCAGCTTGGACTCCGTGCGGCTAAGTTGCTCCTGCGCCTTCTCCAGCACCGTCTGGAACTGCGTGTTGGTCTTCTCCAGCAGCGAGATCTTTTCGTGCAGCTGCTTCACCGTGTCCTCGTGCTTGGCGAGGAGGGTCGAATTGGTGGACACCTCCGTCTCCATGCCCTTGCGGAGCTGCGCCACCGTCGCCTGCACCTGGCGCACCTCCTTCTGCAGCTTCGCGTTCTCGGCCTCGACCTTGTGCATCTTCTTCTCCATCGCCTGGAGCTCCTTCTGGTGCTGCGCGGCCGTCTCCTCCAGGACCTCCTCGGACTGCTGCAGCTGCGTGCCGAGCTTCTCCAGCTCGCCAGTGTGGGCCTGCTGCAGCGCCTCGTTCTTAGACTGCAGCTGCGCGACCTCCTGCGTGAGGGCGCTCGGCAGCACCGGGGCCGCGGGCGCTGCCTGCTGTTGCGGCGCTGGAGCGGCGTGGTGCTGCACCTGCTTGGCGGCCTTCTTCTTGGGGCTGCGACGCGTGCTCTTCTTCTTGGTGGCCTGCCGCCCGAGCACGGCCTTCACGGAGAGGTAGTGCTTCAGGGGCGCCCTCGGCGCTGCTGCCGGCTCCTGGGTGACCGTCTCGGCCGCGACAGCGACTGGCTCAGGGGCAACCTCCGCCTGCGCGGCGGCGGGCGGTGCCACGGCGGCCTGCTCCGGCGCCTTCTCCTGCACGGGGTTCATCGCCTCGAAGTAGGTCTTCACAGGTGTGGCAGGGGTAGCAGCAACGGGTGCGACCGGTTCGGGCTCAGGGGCAGCCACAGCGGCCGCTGGCTCCGGCGCGGCGGCGGCAGGAGCAGCAGCAGGCGCAGCCGCTACCGGGGCCTTGCGCTTGGGCTTGAAGGACATGGTGCGGCGGGCAGGAGCGGAGGTAGTGGTCTCTGCGGCCACAGCCACTGGCTCCACCGGCGCCTCCACTTGAGGCGCCGGGGCAGCCGGCACGGCTTCCACTGGCACTTCAGCAGCCGCGACGCCCACGGGCGCCTCTTCCACCGGAGTAGGAGCAGCGGCGGCAGTAGCAGCAACAGCAGCCTGTTGCTTGGCCGCCTCGATGATCGCGGGCACAGCGGCGGACTCTGGCTGGACGGCCGCGGCCGCAGCGGGCGGCGGAGGCGCCACCGGCTCTGGGGCTGCGGCAGTGGTGGGGAGCGGCTGGGGGACGAAGGACGACCGGACGCGGGCAGCGCCGGGCAGTTTGATCTTGCGTACCTTTTTGACACGGGGAGCCATTTTTCTTTTGTAAAGTGTATGTTTGTATGACTTTGTATGTTTATGATTTTATGTATTTTGTTTCTATGGAATAGTTAGAAAAGAAAAACCAAAAAATAAAAAAAAGTTGGTGACTAAATAAAATTAAGGAAGAGGGATGGAGAGAGAGAGAGAAGAAAGTAGGTGTATCGTTAGAAGTTATGCTGGAACGTAAGCAAATGCTCTAAATACAAAAAATAATGAGCAGAACTCGTATAGACCTGCGCCACCACATTAACAACACTTCAATAGTACATAAAGTCTTTTTTTTTTTTCTCTGTCTGAGGTATTTATTATTTTTGAAGTTGGCATCTCTGCCTTTTCAGAAATTTTAGCTTTTTAAAGCAGATTGTCTTATCGTAGTGCTTCTTGACCAGAACCCCTAAAAGTGAACAAGGGAATGAACGGAGAACGTTAGAGGATCTGGATCGTGGGTCAGTTTCCTTTACAATAAAACAAAACTAAGCATTTATTTAAAAGAAAGAAAGAAGGAAAAAAAAGTGCAGATAAAAAAAAGTTACTGTAGAAATCTATTTTCTTTTTTGCACTAAGTTGCTATTTTTTTTTTTTCTATTTTTACTTTAAGTTCTTACACACACATATCGTTACACACATACACGTTCACACATACAGGCATGCACCGCTCTAGGAGGCTATGTTGAGCTGCTGCTGCTGTTGCATGTTGAGCGTCTGCATTTGCATCAACTGACGCGCGAGGTCCTCGGCCGAGGGGGAGGGGCTCATGCCCGCGGAGACGGACCAGCCGTTCCCGGTGGAGGACACCTTCTTCATGTTCGCGTTGGGCGTGCGGCGCGACACCTCGGCGCGGCGCTTCTGCCACAGGCCGTAGGGCGTCGTCTGCGGGGACTTGTCGGCGTAGCTGACCTGGATGTAGCGCCGGCGCGACTCGTCGTCGTCGAGGGAAAAGCTGAACTTGTTGTGCAGCGCCGCGATGGCCGCGTCGGCCTCCTCTGTCTTCTCGTACCAGATGAAGGCGGTGGGGATGCGGCGCTCCTCGTTGGGCGTCACGGTGGTGGAGTGGCGCACAACGTTGAGGTGCAGGACGCGACCGAAGGAGCCGAACACCGGGAAGAGATCTACCTCCGTCACATACGGCTCCAGCTGGCCGACGAAGAGGCGCGCGGTGGAGTGCTCATGGGCATATCTGCTCGGCTTCATCTCGTCAATCACGCGGAGATTAACAAGGGCAAATATGGATGTAGAGTGGTGTAGGTGATAGTTCTAAAAGAGACGAAGAGGAAAATAAAATAAAAGAACAAAGAGAATGGATATCAAAGGGCAGGTATGCACACAAACAAGCTAAAAAAGCGAGCGCAGGTAAAGATTTTCTGTTCAGACGTTGTGACAATAAAAAAAAATTATGAGTGACTTTACAACTATACAAGAATTATGTGTGTACATGTACGCACCTTAATCGGAGAAGAAGTCGAGGACCTCCTCATCGATATTGTCATCCCAGTCAGCGTTGGTCACCTCTGCAGTAGGATGCGACGCAGCGGGCTCTGCTACTTTTTGTGGGTGTGCGGTAGAGAGGGGCGCAGCTGTCGGCAGTGGTGGTGGTGGCGGTGGGTCGGCCATACTAAAGTGGACGGTGGACACATGCGCCTGTCCGCTTTGGCGGTTGAGGCGTATGCAGTGCGTAAAGTGCTGAAGCTCCTTCCTTTCAGGGGCATGCAAAGGTGCTGCTGGGATTTCTATTTCATACGGTTTAGTTTGATAGACAACTTGAAATTCGGTTGACGCGGACATCTATATTTAAGACGGAAGAGGATGGGAGAGAAAGGAGCAAAGTGTTTTTATTATGCTAGCATCATTTCCACATCAAATACAGTGGTTTCATATACACAAATTTTGCTGTTTATACACATGGATGTGTGCACCTCTACTTCAGCAGAGCATTTATATCTTTTTTTTTTTTAAAGAAATTTATTTTAAAGAGTTTAGTGATATTAAATCAAGAAAAAAAACCAGTGCATGTCTTGTGTCCACATAGTCGTAAGCTATGATGATCACTTTTTAGAATGAGCGCACAATTACTTATGCATGCAGTAAATTAAATTTAACCTCTATTACAAACGAAACAGTAAATGAAACAGGTACAGGTTGACAAAGTATGCCAAACGGAAAAAAAGGAAAAAAAAAGAAATGAAAACCATACTGGTATAGGTTACAGTTAAAAGTTAAAAGACACAAAAAGAGAAAAAAATGTTTTTCGTTATCAAAGTCTGAAGTGCCGAGCCCATTTTTTTGCTTACCCATTACATGGTGGAGCAGCAGCCGCTCTTATCCTTGTCCTTCTTATCCTTCTTATCCTTCTTATCCTTCTTATCCTTCTTATCCTTCTTCTTGTCGTCCTTCTTGGCCTCCTTCTTGGCCTCTTCCTTCTTCTCCTCGGGCTTCTTTTCCTCGGGCTTTTTTTCTTCAGGCTTCTTCTCCTCTTCCTTCTTCTCTTCTGGCTTCTTGTCGTCCTCGACTTCAAAGTCGGAGGGGCTCTTCTTGGCGCTTTCGGCCTTGGCTTCGTCCTCCTCCTTCTTCTCTTCCTCGGACTTCTTCTCTGCCTCTTCGGGCTTCTTCTCCTCCTCGTCGCCGATTTCGTGGTACTCGTCCTTCTCCTCGGACTTCTTGTCCGCAGGCGCTTCCTCCGGCTCCGGCTGAGGATCCACGGCGCGGGGCTCGTCCTTCTCCTCCTCCTCGGACTTCTTTTCCTCCTCCTCGCGCTTCTGCTCCACTT
>AUXN01000379.1:0-12482 GCA_000482125.1 Strigomonas galati
TAAAAGTAAATAATATATATATATATATATATATATATATATATATATATATATATGCTCTCTTTTCAGAAATATGTGTATCATGAGTGGAAAAAAATAGGGAACCTTTTCCCTTTGTGTCTCTTCTGTTGTAAACGATGCTGCGCCATATGTTCCCCTCTTTCTCTTCTTACTGTCCGCTATTTTGTTTGTTTGTGCTTGTGTTTTTGTTGTTCTTTAGTTCAGTTTAAAAATAAATGCACAATGCTGCGTAGGACAACGAAACGAGTGCTGATATCATCCTCCCTTCTCCGTTCATGGAAGAACTTGTGGGCTGCAACCGTGTCCTCTCCATCTCTCAGATACAGTAGCACAACCCCACAGAACCGCCCTCTTCGTGGAACAAACACCTTCGAAGGCTCAACTAACTCTTCAATTAGTGGTACGCTGAGCAGCTCTAGCACTAGTGCGGCGAAGAAAAATGACTTGGTCTTTCAAATTAGCGCGGCTCTCACGAGAAGCGGTCCGCTCCCTATCGCTTGTGTAAATCAACACTTGGATGATGACACAGTGGAAATCCTCGCGGACCAGTTCGCTGGAGGCGCGCTTGCCTTCTTCAGACAGCACAGCTCCACATTTACGGTCGTATCATTTCAAGGCAACATACACGTTGTGCTCACTCGTGGCCTACTGCAGAGTGTGCACGCCGATGATCAACGAACAGTCGCAGCGATGTTAGGTTTCTTTGCCGTTGCGCGGCACTTGCCTCGCCGCTCCTTCTTTTCACGCGGCAACGCGCCAAGTGTTTCCGAGATGGCGTCTCTCCTGTCTCATTCGGTTCTGACCGTGGGAGAGGGAGGTGATGCACACAGTCCACCCGCTGCGCCTAGTGCGGTGAGCACAATGGGCGTAGGGCGACTTGTGCGGACGTATAGCCACCTGTTTCAAACGAATCACCTCGGCCATATCAGCGTTGTGCATGTTCCCAACTTGTCGACGGAGACCCACACCACATCACGGTTGTGGCGCAGCAGCACCGCTGTCCCTTTTCGTGTGCAGGGCGACCACAAGGCTGCGCTACTCGCTTCGATTCCTTCGTCCTACTACATGCCGCTCGCAAGCGTTGTCACACATCCGCTCTTGGCAGGACTAACAGCCCAACACAAGACATCGCAGCAGCTTACAGAGTTTTTTGCTGCGCAAAAATCAAATGGACTCTCGGTTGATGTGCGTCAGTTTGGCCCTACAACAGATTTTACTTTTGTGCGGCTGCTAATTCAGCCATCGACCGTATATGGTGACATTCAACACCCAGAGGTGCTGCATGGGGTCACCACGTCCAATGTGAGCCGACTGGGGAACTCCATCATGCAGGAACTTCGTGCGCACCTGCAGGTCAAACACAATCTGCTTCGCTTCATCAAGGGCATGCAGATGGAGCAACTAATGCCGCTTCTCTCCGCAGAGACAACACAGCAAATGCGCTGCGCCCTTGGACACGACGCACAGAACAATAACGCGGCTTTTCCGGCAGCCGCCTACATCCTTTTATTTGATCGCTTCCGGCACTTGTTTGATGTCGACTTGACGAAAGGAACGGTGCGTCCGTGGGCGGCGTTGCCTCACGCAGACAGACCTAGCAGCCTCACCGCCGATACAACACCGCTGCCGCTTGTCGTGTACTACGCGCGCCTCGCGATGGCTAAGGAAGCGGCACCAACACTTGTGGAACTTTATGGGACGCTTCCCTTTTTCGTACAGCAGCAGCTTCTGCTCATTTTCGGACCGAATCGCATCCCGTCTAACGAGCGTCCGACAACCGCTGCCATTGAAGGGGCACTGCGGGAGTTTCTGAACTTTCATTCCCTTCTGTTCTCCTACGTAGACGGAAAAGTGTACACCCCGCAGCGGTTCGTGCAGGACCAGATCCGAGGCTTCGCGAGGTATCAGCAGAACGTGGAGACCGGCAAGCGGTTCACGGAGATGGAGAAGATCGAAATGCTGTACAACACATTGCCGCAGAATGCGGTCATCTCGTGGGAGCAGCACTGTGTGGATATCAACAATCGGCTCCCCTTCAACCCCAAAGTCTCCATGGTAACCAAAAACAGAGCCTACTTTCGCACGTACAGCCCGTTCATGTCACAGGAACTCGTTGTCGGGAGAACCAATGTGCCGCCGCCCCCCGCCGACACGCTAGCGCCACGTGTGAACACGCTGGACGATATCATCAAGATGATGGCGCTCGAGTGTCTCAACGGCAACGTGGAGGAGTCCGTCCTCAACAAGCTTGGCGACGCGGGCCGTGCTTTCGTCAAGTCGCAAGTCGGCTCTCTTACCGATCTGGCCGCGCAACTGCCAGAGTGGTTCGAGGTGCGCCGCAGTCACGAGCAGGGGGCGCTCATCACCTACGTGGGCCACCAAAAAGAGAATCCCTCGTCGACGTCATCTATACACGAGGGGAATGATGAGAAGCTTCATCACGGGCCCTTGCGACTGAAAACAAATTATGCCGCTGAAGGTGCAGAAGAGGACGATGCGTGGAACCCAGATTGGACAGAGTAGCGTCTCCAATGGTACGGAGCTTTTTTTTTATTATTATTATTCTGCGCTGCAACTTTTGTGCTTTAGGGTGACGACTACACCAACATCTTGTTTTTTTTTTTTTTAATTGTATTTCTGTAGGCGGCTTCCCGGAAAAGAACAGAACATTTTTCTCAGTGTATTAATAAACTACTATTAAAAAAAAATTATAACGACTCATTTGACTTTCTCTCATACAGTTCTCCTCTCCTTTCTAATTCTTGTCACTCTTGCTTTTGTGTGGAAATTGGATTACATTGGAATGAATAAACCTTTTTTTCTTCTGTTCTCTCTGTCTTTCTTATCACCACGATGACTTAGTTATTTTTTTTTCCCCCCTCTCATTATCATCTACAGGACAATGAGACGCTCTGTCTTTTACATGGGTCGCGCGTTCACGCAGCGCCACCTCAACGCCACGCGCAGCCCGCTGATGACCGGCTTTGTGCGCCCCACAGCCATCTCCTTCACCCAGCAAGGCCTGGCCTCCTCCCCTCTGTTCGGTGGCTCCATGCTGAGCCTGTCTGGTGGCGCCAGTGGCGTCCTCGCGCTGAGCGGCGCCGAGTACTCGAACATTGTGCAGATGCTCTCCGCTATGGTGGCGGAGGGTACGCCAGTCACGTTTCTTGCCAATCTCATCTGCTTGCAAAATATGTCAACCTGTGTTTTTGCATGCGAAAAAGTATTTGGAGGATTTTTTCCACAAGAGTCTCGCATCAACATACCACTTGGTCATTTTCTTTGGTAACCTTGTTTTTCCCCTTTTGATTCTTACTAACTCCAAACCTCTTTCTCAATCGTAGCTCGTGGTGTAGTTTACACAAAAAATAAAAATAAAAACGGAAAAAAAATAAGGTACATATCAATGCCAATTACCAAATAAACACATATATATTTAATAAAGTGCAGTAAGCATAATAATGGCGCACCCATTTTTCACATAATACAAACCACCAAACAAACAAACAAACAAACAAAAGATTACAATCATGTCTTACATGTCCCTTTTTTTTTTTCTCTTCTTTTTCCCTTTACACACTATGAAAAGAAATACCAACGTTTATATTCAGTCTCACGGACCCACAAGAGAGAAGAGACAAAAAAGAAAAAAAATGAAAGATCAACTGCACGAAAAGATCAAATCATGATTTGTTTTCAATTCTAGGAATTTAGTAACGTTTTTTTTTTTATTTATTTTTACTGACTTACAAAATTAACTTATTTTATTTACTAAATATTTGTCATCAATCGCTCAGCCGTGTTGTATATATGCGCACTTTCCTTTTTTTCTTTTTCTTATTGTATTGCAGTGCGCACTGTAATATTCCAACTGTGCAGCTGCTTCTATTAGAAGTTGTTCCAGCATCTACTCCCTCAAATAGAAACTACTCTCTCTCTCTCTCTCTCACTCTTATTTTTTTTTCCTCTACGTACACCCTTTCACAAGAGTAGTAGCTCGCGCAAGAAAAATATAATACCTAAAAGAACAACTGCATCATCAATATGAACCTAGGTGTGAAGCAAGAGTCTTACCGCATCGAGGCCATGATGTCGAACATGCGCTCCGAGTGTTTCAACCTCTGCTGCAGCGACCTGAGGTCCAATGAGCTCAACATGACCGAGGTCCACTGCATTGATAGGTGCGCGTGGCGCTACCTGCGCACACACCGAATCATTTCGAACGCGCTGGATAAGAGCCAAAAAACGCGCTAAGTACCGAGCATATGCGTTATATATTAACTTTTAAATTTTAAATTATCTATTTCACATGGTGTGTTTCTGGTTTTTTTTTTTCTGTCCTTGTTTGTGTGTTTGTGTGTTGATCTTAAATTAATCTAATTCCATTGACTACGTTTGACATCGCTTCGTTTGTGTTCAGTAAACATATATTTTTGTTGTTGTGTTGTGTGCGTGTGTGCTGTTGATTTGATGGAAAAAGAAAAAAAAATACTATTCTTACTTCTACTTCCTTCTCTCCCCGATCTGCAAGTAAACCAGTAAAAACTAATTTTTTTTTTTTTAACCCCTTATTAAACTGAAGATGAAGTGCTCGTGGTTGAAGGCTGTCCTTCTTCTTTCCCTTCTCTTCTTCCTCTTCACGAATGCCTACGTGAAAGCTGACAGCGACGCCGATGTCGATGTGGAGGAAGAGGAGGAGGAGACCTTCGAGATGGAGGAGGCGGTGCCGGCTGTCTGCCGCGCCTACTTCCCCAACGCGACGGACCAGTCGTACCCCCGCTTCCACGTGGGCGTCTTCTCCGATGCGGCCATTGTGTACCAGAACAACCGCGCCAGCCCGCAGGCGGTCATTCTGTCCGTCGGCTTTCTGCAGCCCAAAAACAACTACGGCACGGTTCTCCAGAACTTCTCCGTGGTGCGCCAGGCCCGCATGGTGGCGCAGAAGGAGTCTGTGACCGTCCACTACGCGATCAACCCCGACCCGTACTTCGAGCCCGGTGACTACAACCTCGTCCTGGGTCTCTACATGCACGACAACGTCACCAACACAACCCACTTCCAGGTGGCCTTCAACTCCACTGTAGCCCTGTTGGAGCCCCTCGGCACGGACCCTCGCACCGTCATGACGTACCTGACGCTGCTCGCTCTGGTAGCCGGCGCCGTGTACCTGCTCAAGGACCGCTTAGGCTTCCTGAAGGCGGTGAAGCCCAAGGCGGCGCCAGCTCGCCGCCAGGTGGAGACCGGTACGGACAAGTCGAGCTACGATCCCGACTACGTGGGTAAGGAGCATCAGATGTTCCGTAAGGAGGAGCTTGCCCGCCGTGTGTCTTCCATGTCCCCAAAGAAGAAAAACTAACGACTTTTTTTTTATGATCATCAATTATCATTTCTATCATTTTTAGATTTCATGTGCGTTACATGTATGTGTAGTATATACGGTTTTTTACTCATTTATTTATTTGTACATCCTTTTTTTTTTCTCTCTCCTACACAACCCACAATGGGTGGTGGCAAAATAAATAAATGGGTAAAAAACGCGTAACGAAAAAAAAAAAAAACAATGACAGGAAGAGGAAGAAGATTGCTGTAACTTTGGGCTTTCAGGTGCGTATATTTTCTTCAGTTCTCACTTTTCTTTTTTAATTTTCTCTTTTCATCACACTAGTGTTAGTACTAACGTGGTGAAAGTGGAATGAACAGTCAACCAACCAACTAAATGATAAGTTAAGAAAAAAAAAAATTCCTTCAAGAAAAAGAAAAGAATAAAAAAAAATGCAAAAAAAAAAAAGTAATATTAAGGTTTGTAACGAAGCATAATTTTCTTGAACTATAAAAAAAAAAAAAGAAATTAATTATAATATAAATAAAAGAACAAGTGCATGTAGTACTAGTACATACATGGCTCATTCTTCTCGTTTCATATGCCCGCAAAAACTACCTGCTACTATTCTTACATTGACACTGTTGTGTTAATTTCTCCTAAAGTTTGTTTCCCTCTCCACTTCTCCCTTTTCGTACGTGATGAAGTCTGTGTGAATAAAATAGCAACAACGCCAACAACAAAAATGAGCACGTCACCACGCCGTACCTTTAGAATAACTCTACATACCTCGAATGATATCCTAGCTGAGTCTATTGATCAGGCGGTGCACAGCTACGGTGAGGCCGTAAAGCGACGGGACGTCACGAACCTTTCTAAGCTTGCCACCTTTATCATTAACACCGTCATTGATGGGACAGAGCGGGCGACCGCGACGGGCTTACCGTCCAACCCGCTCACTGGAAGCAGCACGGACAGTGTGCCGTCGCTGGAGCAGTGGTCGCAGACACTCGATGCCTTGTGCGTGGCTGTGCTTCCCCGAACACTTGGCTTTCTGGAAGTGCTGTACAAAACCTCCAAGGAAGAGGAAGGAAGTGATCGCATGCAAGAAATCAAGCAGTGTAGCAACACACTTGTCAATCTATGCTTTCTGGTGCAGACGACCTATACTTTTATACGTAACAATGTGCTCAAATTGCGAGACGATTTGATGCAGCTTCCCAAGAACTCCGACGTGGTCAGCTTTCTCTTCACCAAGTGGAGTGGACCAGACGATCGTCGGCAGGCAATCGCCAATGTGGAGAAGGCACAAACGCACATGATCTACTTGGGGAACAGCTTGTGTGAAACATTTTCGTCCTTCTTCCCGCTTATCATGTGGAACGCGGAGTCGCAGATCCGTCACATTAAAAAGGGTGAAAACCTTGACATCAAAGGGTTCCCCAACTTTGTCACCCCGCCGCTGTCCTCCCAGTACCTCTCCAAGTACGATGACTGGTTGTGGCTGTTAGTAGTCGTGATCTTGTATTCTCCCAACGCTATTCCTCTATCCGAAGGGAAGCCCTCCGTGTCGGGCACCTCCAAGAGCCCCAACGCCCAAGCGGAAGCCTCTTCCATCGTGAAGCCTCTGTCTCCTGACACATGGTTGAAGCCACGCTCGAAAAGCTCTGTGTCGTCGCCCCCGGGTTCTACGTTACTCCGGTCCCAGATGCGCTCAAATCCAAATGCCGGCAGCGGACCCGATGGCGCGGATACTGGATCGGCGGGGAAAATGGAGCGGAAAGTGCTCATCAACATTTTACACGCATGGGGCAATCAAAACGGCGGCGGCATCTACGTGCGGCAGTTTCTTTCCGTTATTCTCAGCAGCATCGACATCCTGCTCAAGCTGTGGGTGCAGCGGCGTGGGACCATCCGAAATATTTTCCTCGTGTGGGTTTCGCGCGCGTACTACTTTCCCGAGAATCTAATCACGGCGAGCCAGGCACATGCGCTCGTTAGCAAGGAAGACAACGAGGCGGACCTGCTCGACCGCATCGTGAAGGCCTTAGACGATTTGGTCGTGTTCCTGTGCACCTATTTTTGCGAGTCTTCTCAACTGTTTTCGGAGCTGCTCCTACCACTCGGCACAGTCTCCGTGCTCTACTTACTGGATACCATTATTGGGAAGAAGGTGCTAACCCGCAACGCAGACGGACACGTGCTGCTCGATCGCGGCTGCTGCTCGCGACTGATGGCGCACATTGGCGAGCGCATTCTGGAGCGGGCGACGCACACGTGTCTCTTTCGCTTTGTGGAGGGCATGAGCCCAGATGTCAGCACCCGTGTAATCCAAGTGGCGCTCTTCTACATTGCTGCCGAGTGCGTAGACAGCCCGCTGGAGATTGACGGGCCCAAAATACCGGTACAGTCCGCCGAGAATTTGCTGCGCAAGCAACGTTGGCGAAGCTGGTCGCTGTGGATCAACACCGCCCACTACCTGCGCGTGCTGGCCTTCGACCCAGACGTGCGACCTGGAGACAGCGAGGACGCAGAGCGAACACGAAAGGACGTTTTGTACGTCCAGAGTGCCTGCCTCGCGATGGAAGAGATCTTCTCTCTCTTCCTTGTGTTGGGCATGTACCAGTCCATATCTGCCACCACTCCCACTGCGACTCGCTCGGCCAGTGCGAGCCGCAGTGTTCTCACCGAAGGGGCGATTATGGAGCATCCGGACACCTCGCGGGTGCTGGGGGCCCTCTTCGAGCAGCTCCGCTGGTTCCTGCATAAGCTGCACGAGGAGCACCGGCTTGCCATGAACGACGCCTTCAAGCACCTCGCCACGCCAGTGGAAGAGGGCGCGTTTAACGCGATGCTCATTATCCTGAATCGTTTCTGCTCGCTCACTGCCTCCTTCGGCACCTCTGCCCCCTCCCATCGCTCCAGCTGGCTGCTGTGCTTAGCATTCCTCCGCCTCTCCGATGTTGTCAACGGCAACTTTGATGGCATGCCGCGCAATTTGGAGCCGCCCATTGTCAACTTCATGCTATGTAACAGCCGCGCGAGTAACACGTTTTTGCGCGATCAGTCTTACACGACCTACGACGAGTGGGCGCAGTGCCGCCGGCCGTTACCAGAAAGGTTCAGCTTTGATCAAAGTGTCGAAAAGGGCGAGGTGAAGGACGGACACACGGTCCTTTCGCAGCGTGTTTTGTTCACCTCTATTCGGTTTGCCGCGATGGCCGTCTATCTTTCTTCCAAGGTGAGTTTTAGCAGTAGTTCGCCCCTCTCTCAGGCGGACCCGAGCTCGCAGCCCAAAACGTACTTCAGCGCGTACAAACACTTCTTGCTTATGACGTACGCGGTGCCTAGCTCCATCTTCATTCGCACGCTGCGGACCTTACTCTCCGTGTGGCGCCGTGGAGCGAGGCTGCACACACGACCGGCTGCAGATGAAGGGTCCTCGCTTGGCCAAGCTGACACGGCAGCGCCGCAGGCAAGTGCTGTGAACGATATTGATACCGAAGACGTGAGTGTCTTCCGCTTGCAGATGCAGTTGTTTTCGTTGTGATTATAGCCTCATTCGGTGTGGCTCCTTCATGCTTGTACACTTAAAAATTTGACTGGTGATGCCACAAATTTGTTTTTATGGAACGTGTGCTGCACGTTACTCAAAAAAACTTCATGTTTCACGTCTCTTGCAATTTGGTATACATGTGTATTCTTCTCTCTCTCTCTCTCTCTCTCTCTTTTTCTCATTGCTTGTATATATATTGTGTTAAATGGGAAAGCTCCACATCGGCTTACTGTTGTACAAAAACATTGAAAAGTCGTCCTCATGACGAAACCAGGTGATCGCATTGACCTTGCCAACACGCAGAATTTCCGTGATTTGGGAGGGTACAAAACCTTAGATGGGCGCGAAGTCTTATATGGGCATATTTTCCGTTCCGACACACCAAGCAAAATATCTAAGGAAAAGGTAGATCTTCTCAAGAATCAGTACCACATCAAGCAAATCATTGACTTTAGAGGCCATGATGAGACGTTGCGTGCGCCGTACAAGTTTGACGGGATCAAGCGCATTTCCATTTCCATCGATCCCGTCCATACGTTCGTTACCTCCCTGTCCAATGCGCACGGGCGCCAAGTCAATGTAATCGACGTTAGGAAGGCCTCCGATCGCGTGTCCTCCACGTATTTGGAAGACTACGCCAAGGATTTGCGCAAATTTTTTCAAATTTTGCTCAGCTCGAAAGGAGAAGCCATTATTTTTCATTGTACCGCCGGGAAGGATCGAACGGGTATTGCGGCAGCACTCTTGCTCTCACTTCTGGATGTCCCAAAAGAAGATATCTTGGCGGACTACCTGTTAAGTAACCAATACCTCAAGTGCTCGATCGACGATGGTAATCCTCACAATGTCCTCGGCTCTAACTTTTCAGCAGAGGCCATCCACGAGCTTTGCGGTGTTCACCAAAGTAATTTGTGCCACGCGTTGAGGCCCGCTATTGAAAAGTACGGAAGCATCAAGAATTACGCCAATAAGAAGCTAGGACTCTCTGATCGAGATTTAAAGAAACTGAAAAAATATTACACCAAAGAGGTTACTGCTTCTTCCTAGAAGCTCTATGTACCAAATCGTTTATTACCATTACTACATTATTATTTTTATTTTTATTGTCTTTTTTTTTTTTTTCCTTCCTTCTTTTTTTGCCATCAATTTACTCACGCCACCAGTCAAAAATCAAAACAAAAACAAAAATGTGTCTGTATTGTGATCGTACTTTTTTTTTTTCTTTCCTTTTTACAATATAATAAAAATAAAAACGCTATTCTATATGGTATATACTTTTTTTTTCTCTCTCTCCACCGGTTTGTTGACCTGCACTTTTTTGCTATGTTGCATTTTATAAAAGAAAAAAAAAAAGGGCCTACGGTGCAAAGAGTACTTTATATTGTGGCCTGTTCTCCACTACACCTACGAACATGCAATGGGTATTACTACACTTGACCCTGAATATTTGCTGTTGTTTTCTTCTTCCTCTACATCTTTTCTTAATATTTGCAAAATATCTAGTTCTGTTTTCTACTTCGTCAACCCATTATACGTTCTTCGTTCATCCCCTTTTTCGTAACAGCCATGTCCACTCCTACTTCCTTTGCCGTCACGCAGCCCACGTCGGCCACTGTGTCGCCGCGCGCTGAGGACGTGCGTGAGCCGTCCGCGCTGCGCGTGAAGAAGGTCGCCGAATCGCCGAAGCGGCCGCGTGAGGAGATGGTGGAGGAGCCGCCGCTGCCAGCGACCGTGACGAAACTCGAGGAGGAGCCGGTCGAGGAGCAGCCAGTCGAGGCGCCTCACCACCATGACACGACCGACGAAACCGGTGCGCACTTCCAGGCGGTGGCGCAGGTGGAGCAGGCGGATGCCCCTGCGACGACGGACGCGGACGCGAATGCGAACACGGAGCCGGTCGCCGAGACCCCTGTACCCGCGCCAGCGGAGGTGCCGCAGACGGAGTCGTGCGCGCCGGACGCAGAGGAGGCGACCACAACCGACGTGGCTGCTAAAGCCTCCCCCGCTGTGGCGGCGAATGCGCACGGCTGCGAGGTGGAGGAGGTGCAACTGGCGGAAGTGTCCGCTATCCTAACGGACGCCACGGTGGACGCGCTGGCTGTTGACGCAGTCGTGGAAGCCCCCGGAGAGGCTGCTCCGGAGGTGCGCGCGCCTGAAGCCGAAGCCGAAGCGGAGGTGTCGCCGGCCACGGCCACGCCTCAAGACGACGAGCAGCCCAGCGGCCGCGCCTCTGGAGAGGAGGCGGCCACAGCGACGCCCTCGCCTATGCCGGCGGAGGGGAAGGTGGTGGACGTCATCGACGAGGCTCCGGTGGAAACGGCGCCCAGCGCGGACGCACCGCAGGTCTAGAGCGACCTCCCCCAATATTTGTGCGCTCTATATATATTCGCACTACTTCAGATTTTTACCAATTCCCACTCTTCTCATTATTTATTTATTTATTTATTTATTTATTTATTTATTTTTCCTTGTCTACACCGTGCACAAGAACAGATCTTGGCACTTCTTTTTTTATTTCCTTCCTTTTTTTAATTCTTGTATTGAAGTATGCACTGTTTGACCTAGAACGTTTGCGCTCTGAGTCCCTATTTCCCTGTATTGTGAATGAAACGCTGACAAATACTTTTTTGTGTGTTATTTTCTTTTCTGTCCTCTCTCTGGTTTCTTTCTCGTCAGTCCTTTTACCTTTTTTTTTTTTTTTGTTGTTGTTGTTGTAGTCGTCGGAATGGGTGGCTTATCTTCACGCTCACAGAAGGACGTGCCGGAAACTTTACACGGTGCAAAGATCGATTTGGAAGGCACCTCAAACTTCCGTGGCTTTCGTGGCTACAGAACAACTGATGGACACGTCTTGGTGGGGTGGAGAGTATACCGGTCGGATCACCTGGCAAACCTGGCCAAGCTTCCCGAAAGTGCCTCCAAACTCCGCGTGGCTATGAATGTCAAGCACGTCTGCGACCTTCGCTCCCGCCGTGAGATGATGGACCTACCTTACTCCATTGACGGTGTGGAGCGCCACGAGGTGCCGATCGAACCTGGCAACGTTTTCAAAGTCATGAAGGGTTCCAAGGTGTTGACGGAAGCCATCGCAGAGGCGTCGATGCTCGAATTGTACGAGAAACTTGTATGCGAAAATAAGGAACAGTACACCCAGTTTTTCCGCATACTCATCGACGATGTGATCCCGTCGAAAAGTTCGTATGTGTTTCATTGCTCTGCCGGCAAAGACCGAACTGGCTTTGCTGCTGCACTTCTGCTGCTACTGCTACAAGTACCCTTAGAGAAGGTGTTTGAGGACTACATGCTGACGAATCAGTTCTATAAGCCGCCTATTGAAAAGTATGCCTCGCTCGGTCTAGATAAAGATGCTATCAATGCACTTCTTTTCGTCCGTCCCCAATATCTCCAAAAGGCCATTGACACCATCAATGAACGGTATGAAGGTGTCGAAAACTACGTCATGGAAGAATTGAAAATAAGTCGCCACGATGTGGGCCGCATAAAGGAGTACATGTACCAGTTAAAGTAATATCAACGTAAAAAAAAAAAAAAACTAACTACTAACTAGAGACGAATATTAGTTTA
>AUXN01000380.1:0-12481 GCA_000482125.1 Strigomonas galati
GAAAATATTTTTATATAAACTCTCTTGCTACGCTCTATAAAAGAAAATATATTTTTATATATAGGTTCCAAATTAAGCTTTAAATTAAATTAAAATAATATTAAAAGATCCTTCGAATTAAAAAATGCAAGGCAGAAAAAAAATTAACTAAAACTGAAAAGTGAAAGAAAGCGAGAGAAAGAGAGAAAAAGTTTTAAGTTAAAAAAAAAGCATGATGGTTGGTATTATAAGCCATACTTGCACACACATACACACACACGCTCGAGTGAAATCTATCACTATCATAATTATTATTATTCATCGCTGTTTGCAAACATATAATAAAAAACAAAAAAGGTAAAATAATACTCTACATTACATCGCTGGAATACAAGAAGAAGAAAAAAGAAGTACAAGAAGTGGTAAAGGTTGTTGTCACTGGTTGGCCGTCGGCCGCTTCAGAAACCGGTCCAGCACGAGCACCTCCTCCACCGCCGGCAGCACCGCCCACTTCTCCCGCTGCGGCACCCACCCCATCACAATCGCCGGGTCGCGCCGCAGCATGTCGTTGTCGCGGTAGTACGTGTACACGGCCGCGAGCTGCTGCTCCGAGAGCTGGGCCAGCACCTCCCGCAGCAGCTGCGCCCGGCGCGCCCCGTAGGCGGCGAGGGCGGGCGGGAGGTCCTGCGCGGCGAGCAGCGCGGACGGCTCCTCCACCATCGTGTCCGAGCGGCCGCCCTCCTCCTCCGCGGCGGCCGAGCTTGGCCGCCGCGTGCGGTGTTTGAAGGCCTCCGGCATCGTCTGCTGCATCTGCGCGGAGCCGTACTTCTGGATGAGGGCGTCGCTGTCCTTCTGCCGCTGCTGCGCCTGGATGACGTACTGCAAAATGCCGCGCAGCCGCCACACCTCCTCCGCGATCACGTCCAGCGGGGCGCCCCGCATGTCGACGATGTTGGGGTGGTCCAGGTACAGCAGCTCCTCCAGGTTGCTCTGCCGGCCGCTGCCGAGCTCGGTGCTGTCCGCGGGGTGTGACGGCGAGAGGTGCAGCTGGTTGTTGCCGCCGGAGTGGCGCCGCTCGTCCCCGTCCAGGATCATGTACGGCTTCATGCTCGCGGTGGGCTCGAGCATGGCGGGCGGCCCCTGCGAGGGCTCCTTGTTCTGCTGGATGCCGAAGGGCGTGCCGTCCGCGACGAAGAAGGTGCCGGCGGACGCGTTCACCATGCCCATGGACGACACGGAGCTGTTGGGGGTGATGTGCGAGTAGGTCGCGGCGGCGGCAGCAGCAGCCGCAGCGGCCGCGGCCGCCTCCTCCCGCTCCACCGACGGCGCCTTGAGCGGCTTCTGCAGCTGCGCCTCCACCTCGCTGTAGTGCATCGTCGGGGCGGCCAGCTGCGCGAACTGCTCCCGCAAGGCAAGCTCGGAGGCGCTGTCGGGACCGTCGGCTGGCACGCGCAGCGTCTGCAGCAGCTCCACGTAGGCCCGCACGCACGGCGTCGCGAGCAGCTCCTTGCAGGTCGGCCGCTTGCGCACGTCGATCTCCAGCATGCGGTCGACGAGCTTCGCGATGCAGGAGGGGTAGTGCGACGGGATGGGCTCGCGCTCGCCGCGGCTGACGCGCATGACGAGGGCGGCCAGGTCGCGCGCCTGGAAAGGGTGCCGCAGGCAGAGCAGCTCATAAAGGATGCAGCCGAGCGACCACACATCAGCGCGCGGCCCGGCGGGGCCGCCCTGCAGCGTCTCCGGCGGCATGTACTGCGGCGTCCCTTTGAGCGCCTCGTCGTGCTTGTCGACGGGGAGGGCACTAAAGTAGCGGAAGGTGTCCTGCTTGCTGCGCGCCGTCGTCGACGGCTGGCGCGAGATGAGCGAGCTGGCGCTGTTCTGCCGCATCGAGCTCGACTGCCGCCGCAGCGTGTTGCGCCAGATAGTCATGTTCGCGTCGATCTTCTCGGAGATACCAAAGTCGCCCACCGCGACCGTGTTCTGCTTGTGATCAACAAAAATATTGTGGGACTTGATGTCGCGGTGGATGATGCCGCGCTCATGCAGGTAATGGATGGCCAGCAGCATCTCCACAAACCACAGCATGACATCGCGGAAGTTGAAATACACGTCGAGGTCGCGCTGCGTGGTCAGCATGAGGTCCATGTCCCCGCCGTCGTAGTAGTCCATCACGAGGCAGAGATCATTATCATTGAAGAGGAAGGCGTCCCGCTGCGTGACCGTGTAGGGGTGATGGATGTGGTTCATGACGAAGATCTCCTGAGCGGCCTCGCGCCGCTCCTCCGGCGTGAGGCCCTCGAGCGGAATGCGCTTCATCACGAGCACCGCCTCGTCGAGGATGCGTTTAATTTTGAAGACGACACCGAAGCTGCCCACGGCCATCTTTTCTATAATTTGGTACTCATGGAGCGTCATACACTAAAAGAAGGAGTACAAGAGGAACTAGAAGAAAAAGAATAAAAATAAACTGTTTTTTTGTAGTGAATAAAGGGTAAAGCTGCCACGCAGGCAGAGCCAGCAGCTTTTATTTTTTGGAATAGTGTTTGCTATCTTTTTTGTTGTTGTTCGTATAATACAAAATACTGTACGAAAGAAAAAGGAGAAAGGTAGAGAAGGGATGGGGATAGAAATTGCAGTTTTCAAAGAGAGAAAGAAGCATGAGAGCATCTGTTTTTCGTGTGCGTCAAAACGCATGAGAAGAAATATTCAAGAAGAGTTGCATATTTTTAAACTTGAAATGATGAAAAAGCAGTAAAGCAGATGCGCAGATAAGTGATGAGAAAAAGAGATAATAAAAAACGTGATGTTGTTAAGAAGAAATGCTTTGATAAAACTGAGAGACCGCCTTCTGCCTCTCTGTCATAATGTTCCCCCAGTAGGAAAAGAAAACGGTAGAGTCGTTCATCTCCTCTTCTTGCTCTCCTTGTTGCTGTCGCCACGCGTTCGTTGCCAGCACGTGAAAGAGGTTCAGACCATTGTGTCGCAGCAGCAGTCTCTCTCCTATACGGCGCATCTTCGCGCACCACCGCTGCAGCTGGCCCTCGAAGAACTCTGGGGCGGTGTCAAAAGAGGCCATCACCGACGGCGGCAACGTAGCGCACGATAGCGACTCGGTGTCACTGAGGCTCTGTGAGGGAGAGAGCGTTCGGCTTGTCTGTGGCGCTGCGTCTACCGTGGACACTTCAGAGGTCTCCTCGGAGGTCGCTGTTGACTCTCGCTGTCGCTTGCGGCTGGCCTTCTTCGCGCGAGCCCGCTCCGTCTGCATAAAGGCGCTCCGTCGCTCCCACACCCAGCGCGCGCGGCGCACCTCGTCCTGTTGCTCCTCACTGTAGGAAAAGACAGTTTTGAACACACGAGGACGATAGAGCTTGCAGAGCACACGAGGTGGAGTGCTGGCACTGGCAGTGGCGTCCCTCATGTTGCTGTTGTCTGTGGCGCTTGCGATGAGTGTGACCAAGTCGTGCACAATGGGCCGCCACGTGCTGTAAAGCAGTTGCACCTCGCGTAGGTAGGAGGCGACCTGCTCGTCCTCAGAGTGGCCGACGTGACGCCAGCAGCCCCAGCGCGGGATGCTGCGGAGCAGATCTGTAAAGAAGTTATGTGCCTTCACTGCTGTTGCTGTTGCTGTTGGTCCTTCTGTCTCTGTTGTATATGGGAGGTACAGGGCGATATTCCCTGATTCTTTCTCCTCTCTATACCACAGAAGACACGCAGGCCGGAGAAGAGGAACGTTCGGCAGCAGGCCACCACCATCACCACCACCGTCATCGTTCACTCCTTCCTCACTCACAGGTGGGGGAGGAAGGGCACGTGGAAATGCTTCTCGCCAGGCAAGATCAATAATGTCATAAACGTACGTGAAGAAGTGCAAGAAGTACTCCCGTCGCATACCTGCGCGAAGGAGATGGTGGTAGGCACGCTCTCCTTTCTCTGTCCGTGCGCGCAGCGAGCCTGACGTGAAGCTGGCCAAGAAGTGATGTAAGGTCTGTGCTGTAATCACGTCCTCCTTCTTTACTGCGTGTTGTACTTGTAAACGGACGTACGCGGCGAAGCGCATGAATTGGTCTTCCAAGTAATAAAGGGTGGCTTCCTCTTGTTGCTTCACGCCTTGCTGGCAGCGAGAGAGGAGGTGATCAGCCGCTTTTTGCTGATGGTGAAATCGTGCGAGTGACAGCGTGTTAAACACATGTGTGTCCTTTTGTGTTGTTTCTCCCTCTCGCTGCTGCAGAAGTTGACGAGACCGGGCTAACATCTTATCATTCGTGCTGTGATTGGATACATGAGGGCACTCCATCTCCTCCGTCAGCAGTCGCTCAAACTCGTACGCAATTAGCGGATGACGCGCCTCTCCTTCTTTTTTCCCTTCTGTCACTTGTACGTGAGGATCTTGCGTGGTTGGTGTCGTAATGGAATGCCAATATCGTATGTCGGCTGTACGGTCAATCTTCTCCTTTGCAAAGTTGAACAGATATTGTGAAAAAATATCCACCGGCTGCTCCTCTCTTTTTTTCCTCTTTTTCTTATTCGCATCCTCTGTCGGTGTCGTTAGGGAGTGGTCTGCTGGTTGGTGAAAGGGTTCGTTACGCGTTGATGGCACAGATGCAAAGGTGGTGTCGCACAACTTCTTGCCGCCTAAAGTGAAGTCGATGAAAAAGGCATAGTGTTGAATCGGCTGTTCTTCTTTCGCCGCTGTGCAGCTTTTGGTAGTGCTGTCGTACCCACCGCGCTCGTCAAGCACACCGAGAAGACAAGGGAGCAGTATGTATGGCGCAAGTGCTGCCGCGTCCGTGGCAGTCGCATTCGTGTGACTGCACAAGAGCTCCATCACCATCCTTCGCTCCATGGCGCCCATCTGCTCGGTAGGTGTGTCCGCCACCGCTTCTTCTTTAAGTGGTAAGTGATCATAACGTTGTACTGTCGGGTGCTTCTGTGTTGCTTTTTTACTGGTGTTCATCATCTTGTCGTCTGTGGGTGTTGCAGGAAATATTTCCTTTAGCACCGCACGAGGCTCCTCCTCGCCCAGGAGCAGCACGTCGGCACTTGGGCTGCGTGCGCGCTTCCGGTCCTCGCAGCCAGCTTTGTGTTGTGTATTTTCTTTATCATTGTTGTTGTTGCTGGCCCAGCATACATTGACGTTTCGCTCGACAATGCCACCATTGTCACGGGAAGGCTCTTTTGCGCGTGCAGGGACGAGAGCAATGCTGTCAGCGGATGGGTCCTGGCCCTCTGCCATCGACTGTCCAACGATGGTGTCGTCATGCGGAAGGGAAAGATCCATTGTGTGCTTTTGGTCATCTTTGGGGAGTGCCTGGTGAGGTGGCTTTTTTTTCTCTTCTTCCATCTCTGACATTGCTGCTTTTATTTTATTGGTCAAATTGGTTCTTTGTTCTTTCTTCTGAGATGTGATAGACGAAGGGGCATGGAAGCTCAAGAGGCGACCATGATTCTGTTGCTCATGCTGGAGGAGCTCTTCCTTAGTGAAAAAGGAACATTTTTGAACCTTGTTGGCACTTTTATTTGCACCATCACCGTCCACTGTTAAAACAAATCGGTCGTTTGAAGGTATCACAAATGGAGTGACGGCGTCAAAATTGGTTGCGCCTGCTTTTTTGTGATTGGAGTGACTTATATAATACCAAAAATAAGTTTCACGCTGCGCGCTGTAGCCCACACGAGACGTAAAGAAGAGAATCGTGCACAGCATCTCATTCGCCACATCACCTCCAGCTGCCGCCACAACGTATGAGAAGCGTTGTTCAAACACATCTGGCCAATGGATAAAGAGTCCGTTGTTCTTCTTCTTCATGCTGTTTTCATCTGTAAAAGGGCACGGCGGGTTGTCCTCGACCATCAGGTGAGGGCGAGAGAGCAGCGCTTGTACGTGTGCCAGCAAGCTTCCTTCCGCATCTGTGCTGTCACGGGCCTCCTCACTCTTGAAGGAGTCCGCCAGCTGCCTTGTCTGTGTGGTAATGGTATTGTGCCATTGTAGAAAGCTGTTTTGGTGAAAATCACTCTGTAGTTTATCAAATGCTTCTGCGTTGGTTTGGTCAAACTGAGAGGTGAAGGATAAAAACGCATTACGAACCGCTTTCTTACCGCCAGTAGGGCGCAAGGAGGTTGTTTGACTCTCTTCTATAGTGTTGTTATACGACTCTGTATCGTACAAGCGGACAAAGCTCTCGACCTCCGCCAAGTGCTGGAAATGCAGCACGTAAGAGGAAGATGGTGGGCTTCGCTGCCCAGCCGGTGGTGAATGTTGTTTTATTGTATGTGGTGTAATGTGATTCTGATGATTCGTGTACCGCGCCATGGCTAGGCGCTGCAGGATATCCTCACAAGAGAGGGACGGGGAGTGAAAGTCGGCACGGCACATGTGGTGCAACTCTTTCTGGATGTGAGCGCCTTGTGCCTCTTTTCGCTCATATGCCTGCTTCCTCTCAAATTCACCAAATTGCTGCTCGAGCCATGTCTGCAACTGCGTCATGTCCTTCTTTTCATAGGACAGAAACGGTACTTCGGGTGAAGCGTCGGTGCCCTTCTGGCCACCACGCGGTGCCAGCTGCTCCGCCGCCAGTTGCACACTGGCATCGTCCACGTAAGAGGTGAGGTAGTACATGAGCGGATAAAAGTAACGGCGACATAGCGATGGGATCGGGTAGCTACAGACCTCTGTAGAGCCAGAAGGGGATGGGGGGCCGCGTGGGGCGGAGCGGACAGACTCTCCTGTGTTACAGTGCCGCTCACGAGGAAATAGAAAGAGAGGCATACGGTAATGTTCAGGTTCTATAATATATAGAAAAAAAAAAAGATGTTCTGAAATATTTATAAAAAATGTAGTTTGAGTCTATGGTGTCTTCAGAAAAGAGAAAGAACAAGTAGGAAAGGGTAAAAAAAAATAGCATAATTGATAGAAGTAAGTCCTCGTAGA
This sequence comes from Strigomonas galati, assembly GCA_000482125.1. NCBI lineage: Eukaryota > Euglenozoa > Kinetoplastea > Trypanosomatida > Trypanosomatidae > Strigomonas > Strigomonas galati. The sequence goes on from AUXN01000380.1 coordinate 6,908, forward strand.
AACACCTCCGCTACATACACATACAGCTGTACAAAATGTTTAATTATTATTATTTATTATGGTTGCTTTTATTAACAGTATGTTACATGCACACTCGCACGTCCCCACATCAACGAGAGTACTTGACGACGCTGCTGCCCACCCACGAAATAGCACTCGTGTCAACGAAACCCATCGACGTGCTCAGGTAGATACTCGTGAGCGAGCGCGCGCCCACGAGACCAGCTAGACTGTGCAGCTGCGTGCAGTGCCGCAAGTCCAGCTCCTGGAGGCGCGTGCAGAAGCGCAGCGGCTCCAAGTCGTCCACCGCCGTCTCACTGAGGTCCACCTTCCATAGCGCGAGGAGACCTTGCAGCCCTGACAAGCTGCACAGCTGGCTGCACTTGCTGAGGTCGAGCGTCTTGAGCAGCCGGCACGGCCGCAATGGCGCGAGGTCCGTCACGAGCGTATCGCTGGCGACCAGCTGCACGAGCGCGGTGGCGCCCTCCAGCCCGGCGAGGCTGCGCAGCTTGCGGCACCCGCCCGCGTCCAGTTCGCGCAGCTGCCCTGCGTGGGCCAGCGGCGTCAGGTCGCTGATGGGCGTCTGGCGCAGGCGCAACTTACTCAGTGCAGTGGCGCCCTCTAGTCCACCGAGCTGCCGGAGCTTGTTGCAGCCGCTCACGTCCAGCTCCTTCAGCTGTGCCCACCGCCGTAATGGCGTGAGGTCCTCCACGAGGGTGTTGCTGATGTCCAGCCGCTCGACGGAGGGCGCCGCCTCGAGACCTGCCAAGCTTCGCAGCCGCCGGCACCCGCGCAGGCTAAGGTCGCGCAACTGGGCGCAGTGCTGTAGCGAGGCCACGTCGTGGAGGGCGGTGCCACCAAGGCTCAGCTTCTCCAGCGCTACAAGGCCCTCGAGCCCTGCCGTGCTGCGGAGCTGACGGCAGCCTCGCAGGTCTAGCTCCCGCAGTCCGGTGCAAGACCGGAGGGAGAGTACATCCTCCATAGCGGTGTCGCCGAGGCGCAGCTTCGCCAGCACGGTGAGACCCTCTAGACCATCCAGCGTGTCCAGGTGCGCGCAGCCCTTTAAGCTGAGCTCACGCAGCTGCGGGCAGTGCTGCAGCACCTCCACTTCGTCCAGCGCTGCCCCACGCAGGTCGAGTCGCTCCAATGCGGACGCGCCCTCCAGCCCGTCGAGCGCGCGCAGCTGGTGGCAGTCCTGCGCGAGGAGTTGCCGCAGGCACACGCAAGACTGCAGCGGCTGCACGTCCGTCACGGCCGTGCACGACACGTTGAGCGACTCCAGCACACTTAGGCACTCGACGCCAGTTAGCTGGCGGAGCGAGGTGCACTTGTTGACGTTCAGCTCGCGCAGGGCTGTGCACGTGCGCAGCGGCGTCAGGTCCTCCACCGCCGTGCTGGAGAGGTCCAGGTGGTGGAGGGCGGTGGCACCCTCCAGCCCAGCGAGGCTGCGCAGCCGCGTGCACCCGCTGAGCTGCAGCTCCTCCAGCTGTGCGCAGTGCCGCAGCGCCGTCACGTCAGCCACGAGGGCGTCCACGGCGACCACCTTCACCAGCGCCTCCGACTGCTCCAAGCCCGCGAGGCCGGCCAGCTGGCCGCACTTGCTGATGTTTAGCTCGCGCAGCGCCCGGCAGTACAGCAGCGGCGCCAAGCTCTCGACGCCAGTCTCCACAAGGTGGATGCGCTCGAGGCCGACGGCGCCCTCCATCCCCTCCAGCGACCGCAGCGAGCGGCACCACTCCAGTCGCAGCTCGCGCAGCCGCAGGCAGCGGCCCAGAGGCCGGAGGTCCGACACCACGGTGTAGCTCAGGTCCAGCATCTCCAGCGACGGCAGCCCTTCGAGGCCGTCTAGGCTGTTGAGGTAGGTGCAGGCAATGAGGTGCAGCTCGCGCAGCCGGGCGCAGTGGCGCAGCGGCCGCACGTCCTCCACCGCGGACTCGTCCAGGTGCAGCACCTCCAGCGCACTCGCCGCCTCCAGCCCCGTCAGGTGGCGCAGCTGGCGGCAGCTGACAAGCCGCAGCTCGTGCAGCGCAGAGCAGTCCTGCAACTGCGACAGCGTGTCCACCGGTGTGTAGCTGAGGTCAAGCCGCTCCGGCCGCTGTACCCCCTCTAGGCACCGCAGCTGCCCGCAGCTCGACAGGCAGAGGTCGCGCAACAGCAGGCAGTCCTGCAGCGGCTGCAGGTCGACCACGGAGGCGAAGCTGAGGTCCAGCACCTCCAGCCATGGCAGGCGCTGCAGCCCTTCAAGACTGCGCAGCTGGCGGCAGTGGGCGAGCTGCAGCTCACGCAGGTTGGGACAGCTCTCCAGCGGCGCCACATCGTCCACGGCAGCGCCTCGTATATGGAGATGCTCCAGGTGCGGCGGCAGGTGCGCCACCACCGACGTGAGGTCCTGCAAGGGCGGGCACGCGCAGAGTGAGAGGCTGTACAGCCGCTCGCAGCGCTGCAGCAGCGTCAGGTCCACCGCGGACATGGTCTCCTCTTCTCTGCCCAGCTCCAGCTCCTCCAGCACGGTCGGCAGCGCTGTCCCCGAGTCCGTCAAGGGCGCCTCTGCCAGCAGCGCGGCCAGCACCCGCTGCAGCCCGGCAGAGGTCAGGCCGCCTACACCTGTGAGGCGGACGGACCGCGCGGCCGCGACCTGCACCCACCACATAGCCAGCTCCGCCGCGCGCACATCGCGCACGTGCAGGACGCACAAGGCGTAGTCATAGTCGCGGTAGTGTCGGTGCAGTTGCCGCCGACCGTCCGCCTCGCCCTTTTTTTTCTCCTCCCGCACGAACTGCACCGCGTGGCTGTACACCAGCGTGGGCTCGCCAGGCATGCCCTCCTTATAGAGGCCAGCGGCGGTGGGCAGCAGGACCGGCCGCTGTTGCACCGGGCCCTGCAGCTCCGCCATGGCGCGGACGTTGCGGTCAGATGCGCACACGGCGCACGAGACGGTGGGCAGATAGGCTGCTGCCAAGGTGAGGCCGACAGTGCGCATGTGCGTCCATTCGTTTTCCTCTACAGTTGTGCTCGTAGTGCTCATGGTGGCAGCTGCTACTGTCCTGACTACTCACGCTTCGCAGGAGAGGCTGCAAACGACCGTTACAGGCAGTCGATCGATGGAAAAGAGGGAGAGAGTAAGAAAAAAAAAAAAGCCCACAACAAGAAGTAAGAAACAAATAATAATTCGACCTGTAAAAGGCACGAGTTGTGGCTAAGAGTTTAGTACCATATAGAACTAGGAAACGGAAGAAAAAAGATAACGGGAGGAGGAAAAGTAAAAAGATACTTTAAGGTATGGTCAGATACACATCCACCAGAAACAAGGAGGGTAAAACATATATATGCTTTGCTGGAAAACAGAATAATTTTTGGTTATGCAATCACAAATTATAAATAATATCATTTTTTTTTTTTAATGTACAGTGTCAAATGTACGATTGAGCGACTCAAAAAAATTCGCTCACCTGTTTTCTCCTCACATCTCCTTTACTTTGTACATTCTCTGCATAGGCCTTTTTGTGTCCTCGCGTGGGTTGCGGCACGTCTACATGTTTTCTATCGGCATTCCGTGTTGGCTTCTCCTTCGTGAAACTTTGATAGTAGTCGTTCTTGCGCCGCATCTGTAGCAGCAGTGTGCGAACATCATCAAAGGTGCTGTCGTCCTCCTCTCTCCGCGACGGCGCCGCGGGTGGCGCGACGGCCACGCGAGAGCGACGGCTGTCCTCATCGTAGCACAACTTGTAGTCATCAAAGTAGCGGGACGTGTTGGGAGAGGTGCTCTTTTGCACCGTTTGTCGCTCTGGCGCACGGTTCGCAGGTCGGCTATGGTGCGAGGAGGAAAGAGAAGCATTATCGTATGTGGGCGCCTGTCGCGGCACTTCTTCTGGGGGTGTAGGCACCTTCTCCTCTTCTTCTTGTGCTGCTTCGACGTCTTCTACTTCTTCTCGTCTCTCTTCCTCCTCTTCCTCTTCCTCTTCCTGACCTCCACTGCTCGCTAATGGGGTGACAGCGGACCAGCCCGATTGTTCAATCGTTGGTGAGACCTCAACGTCGTCTTCCTCCGCAGCCTGTCCCTCCACAGGGTCCACCGCCAGCCGCAGCAGGTGGTCCGATTTGGGCTTCACGCCGGCGCGACGGGCGAGCACCACACGGAGGCGCTCGCTCCGCTGACGGGGCTGGCTTAAGGTCATGGGCGGCTGCGTGTCGGCCAGGTGGTCGGGGTCGTCCTTCGTTCTCTTGTGCTCCACAGCCATCGCTGCAGGCACCGCCTTGGGCGCTGCGGCGTCTGCCACTGACCCTTTGTGCTGCAAGAAGTACAGCACATCCTTCTCCTCCTCCGACAGTTGCGACGGGTCGGCGATGAGGAGTTCGTGTGCGGCTGCGTCGTCTCGGTGCGGACGGTCATAGGCAGCCAGCAGCGGCTCCGTCAGCACCGCGCGCAGCACGTGCTCCTCCGCGTAGAGTTCCTCATGGCGCAGGTCCTCCTCCTCCTCGTGACTTTGGTACAGACAGTCCGCGTGGCGGCTGCGGCTCTGCACTTGCGTCTCCGGTAGAAAGGTGAGCGGGGCGATGGGCGCCGCACGGCCGCGCGAGCGGTGGGGGCCGGAGAGGGGCGAGCCCAGCAGTGCCGGCCGCGCGTGCTGCGGCAGCGCCTCGTGACTGCCCACCGGCCACCGTTGCACCAAGTCGTTCACGGTTTTGGGTGTATAGCGTGTCGGTTGCTGCGTCTCGCTCTCTTCGCTGCGGGTGGGGAGGACGCCGTTCTTTTCTTCCAGCGCACCTAGACAGAAGGACACAGTGAGTTTCACCGTCTTCAGAATGTTGAGGAAGATTTCCGTTTCTTTGGTGTTCTTCAATGCGAACACAAAATCAAAACGTGGTGGATCGTACGGGCTCTCATTCTCTGCGACAGCTTCTGCTGTCGCGGGGCGTCCCTTTTGGGTGGCAGACGGTGCGGCAGCAGTCTGGCGGTGACGTAGCGACATACAGCCGCTTTGCTGGCAGAGACAGACCGACTCAATGTCGTTATAAATCGAGTACGCGAGCAGCACACGGTTCGAGGGGTACTGGCCAATATATAAATGGGTCGTGGAGACCAAAAGATAAAAAGAAGGAAGAAGCGCTGCGGTGGCAGCGGCGGCGGTGCTACTGTTGCCACGGTTGTCTGTTTGTAGATTGTAGTGATAGAGTAGAGAGGAGGGAATGGTCACCTCGGAGACATATACGACGTCTGGCATCATCTGCTCGGTTGCAGCGCTCATCGTGCTCGTCGGCTCTAACAGCGAGGAAAAGACGGCATAAAGACGGTCCGAGTACATTACAGCGGCCGGCACGAGCTGCAGCCCGGTCAGTGGGTCACGGTGCACGACAGAGGGAGCACTACGGGAGGGCATGAGCTCACACACGCGCGCACAGAAGTGTGTCTAGAATATTTTTTTTTTTTTTGAGAATACGCGGCGCGGGTTGTCCGCTGGAAAAGAAAGAGTAATAATAATAATAATAATAAAAGTTTGTCTTCTTGTTTATACTTACAGTACTAATGATTGAAGGAAAAGAGAGAGAAATGTATGAGATTACAATTAGTAAGTG
>AUXN01000381.1:0-12436 GCA_000482125.1 Strigomonas galati
GCGTTTTCTTTTTTTTTTTTTTTTTTCGTAACACTCTGTCTATTTTTGTGTATATATATTTTAGCTCTCCTTATACACTTTTCTTTTTCTTTTCCTTTTTTGCATATAAACTTTCGTTATGTGTCCAAGTATGAGCGGCGCATGGCCCGGTGCATGCGCTGTCACACATTTCCCTGTGCCGTCAACTGTTTATACCCATTTTTTTGTTTCTATAGAGTTCTGTTTTTTTGCTTTTATTATTCTTTACTGGAAGAGTAGCACATGCTTTTTTCTCTTTTTCTTTTTTAGGAACTTACAAAATCGATTGCTTGCAAGGAGTGCATTTTCATGGTACTAATACTTTTCTTTGCATCGTGTGAGAATATTATATGTTACTTAGCTCACTGTCAACTTTTTTTTCTGCCTCTATGTATGCTAATGCTTTTATAAAGAAAAATCTATCACTGCACATCTTTTTTTTTTCTCGCCCTCTACGGTCATCCATACTACCATTTGAATTGTGCTTGATAGTTCAGTCTTTCTGGAGAAATACGATATACCATTTCTTTAATACATCTTCTTCTTTTTTTTTTTCTTTCATTGACTTGCTATTCTGAAGTATGCAAATATTTTATTATTGTTTTGATTTGGTCATGTTTGTACATGTATTTGTAATTCCAGTGATTTAAACATTTTTCTGATTGATTTGTTTTTTTTTTTTAGCTCTTTTTCACGATGTCATATTTTGCGCCGTTTTCACGCCCATGTTAATTTTCAAAGTTGTGTACATTATATCTGTTTCTCTCTTCATTTCTTTCTTTTATGTGTACTGTTAAAAAAAAAAAAGATAAAAAAAAAAAAAGTAGACTGATATACCAAAAAGAGAAGACGTGTACGCATGACCTCTCTCTACGTGACACCTCGCAATGTGCCCTACTGCCCTCTGCTCGTGCAGAGTGCGTTCAAGGAGCTCACCGCCCGCCAGCGCCTCTACGCGCACCACATGATGCGCGCCGGGTGGTGCGGCACCGCCGTCGTCGCACGGCAGCTCAGCGCCGAGTCTGTGCAGCTGCTGCGTGTCATTCACGACGCGCTCAAACAAAAAAAGACGATTGCCGACTTCAAAAAGGAAACGGTGGCCGAGAAAAAGTTGAGCGAGGAGGAGGTGCAGCGCTTTCTCGAATACGCTGCCCTTCTCTCTTCCAACATGGGCAACTATCTGTCTTTTGGCGACAGCAAGTTTATCCCCTCCTGCACACGGGAAACATTCGCGTCCATCGTGGCCGACGCCGCGCTCGTGGACGCCGCGTACAACCTGGAGCCCAACCGTCTCTCTCTGGGCTATCCCCCTGAGGGCACCTCGGCTTACTACACGGAGAACATCACCAAGGAGGAGGTGGTGCTTGTGAACGAGTTCCTTTCCACGAAGAAGATCGATGGCGTCAACACGCGCGTCTTCAAGTCGGTGGACGCGAACAGCCAGAAGACGGTGCTGACGGTGCAAGTCGCGAGCGCGGAGGCCAAGACGGTCGCCCCGGAAGCCTACAAGGACGTGCTCATCGGGTTTGCCTACGGGGATCACCAGGCGGAGATGGCCCGCGTCGTCGCGGAGCTGCGCAGCGCGAAGGCCTACTGCGAGAACGAGACGGAGGCCCGCATGCTGGACCACTACGTGCAGCACTTCACCGCCGGCGACGTGGACGAGCACAAGATGTCGCAGCGGGAGTGGGTGAAGGACATCCACCCCGCAGTGGAGACCAACATTGGATTTATTGAGTCCTACCGCGACCCCTCAGGCGTGCGGGCGGAGTGGGAGGGCTTCGTCGCCGTGGTAAACAAGGAGCAGTCCAAGCAGTACGCGCAGCTCGTCGCGCAGGCGGAGACCTACATAGCGAAGCTGCCGTGGGGGAAGGACTACGAGAAGGACGTCTTCAGCAGTCCCGACTTCACCAGCTTGGAGGTGCTCGGCTTCGCCAGCAGCGGCATCCCCATCGGCATCAACATCCCCAACTACGACGACGTGCGGCAGCAGGACGGGTTCAAGAATGTGTACCTCTCTAACGTGGTGAGCGCGGTCAACTGGAACGAGAAGCCGCCGCACATCACCCAAGGCGACTGGGCCGTCTTCAAGCAGAACTGCATCGCGGCCAAGTCGGTCAACGTCGGCATCCACGAGCTGCTGGGGCACGGCACGGGAAAGCTCATGAAGGAGGACGAGCGCGGCGGCTTCAACTTCAACAAGGAGACGCTTATCGACCCCATCTCACACAGCCCCGTCACGACGTGGTACAAACCGGGTGACACGTTTGGCAGCGTGTTCGGCGGTATCGGGAGCTCCTACGAGGAGTGCCGCGCGGAGGCTGTCTCGTTGTACCTCTGCGTGGAGCCAGAGATCTTGTCGCTTTTCGGCAAGCACACGGAGGCGGAGCGCGCGGACACCATTTTCACAGTCTGGCTCGACATGGTGCGGATGGGGCTGCTGGGCCTTGAGTTCTACACCCCGGAGACGCAGCAGTGGCGGCAGGCCCACATGCGAGCCCGCTTCTGCATCCTGCGCACGCTGATGGAAGGCGCGCACCCGATTGTGACCATTCAGGAGGACGCGGAGGACGGCCTTGTGGTGCAGATGGACCGCGCACGGATTGCGACCGACGGGCTCCTGGCCATCGGCGACCTGCTGGTGAACCTCAGCGTGAACAAGTCCCTCGCCAACGCGGCGCGCGGTGTCGCCTACTATGAGGGGCTCACCAGCGTGGACGAGACCTTCTTGAAGTATCGCGAGATTGTCATGGCGAAGCGCAAGCCACGGAAGCAGTACGCGCAGCCGCACACCACGCTCAACGAGGACGGCAGCGACGTGCTTGTGCAGGAGTTTGAGGGCTCCGTGGAAGGGGTACTGGAGGCTTTTGTGACACGTTACAATGATATCCCTCTATAGAAGCACATTAAAAAAAAGGAAAAAATTACGAATGTCAACATATGTATACGTAATTGTTGACATTTGATTATTATTATTATTATCTCGAACGTGATTCGGTGCATTTTACCCAAGTCGTGAAAATAAGCAGAAAAAGGGTATTGTATTTGTCGTCTTCCCTTTTACAAAAGAGCCATAAATTTTGTGCATTCATTAGTACTACATGTTTCACTTTATTTCGTGCTGTATTTTTCTTTGGCACCTTCCTCTTTTTTTTTTTTTCTTCTTCCATTTCAAGAAAGTGTGTATAGGCACATTTGAGTTTTTGTTTTTTCACTTAGCATTAACTTCTTAGTATAGTATTTATTTCCTTACCTTTTTTTTTTCCTCCTCAAAAAGCAAAGCTATGTTCCGTCGTGTGTTGGCCCCCACCACCGCCGCCGCGGTGGCAACCCTGCGCACCCACACCCGTCAGATCGCTGGCGAGTTCAAGGACATCCAGCCGACGACGAACGACCCCTACAACGGCGCCGCGCAGCCGCCGTGCATCTCCCACAACGACCCCATCCTGCCCATGGACTTCAACCCCCACATTGAGTGGTTCGAGTATCCGAAGGAGCTGTTCGACCCCAAGTTCCCCTACACCCGCGAGGAGAGTGTCCGCATGACCGAGGAGTCCTGGGAGAGCACGATGGACGAGATGGCGAGCAAGTACGGCATGCGCCTCAACATGTCCACCAAGCCAGCCTTCTGGATGGCGTGGGCGCTCATGTTCTTCTACGGGTGGTACACCCTCTGGGGCTGCTACCGCAGCATGGGCACCGAGCCTGGCTGGTCGCACTTCAAGAACGTGGTGCTGAACCAGCCCAACGTGCCGACGCTTGAGGAGGATGACATCTACCTAGACCAGTGGGTCCGCCCGGAGATGCGGGAGAAGTTCGTTAGGGTCGAGCGCTTCTGGAACTGGAAGCCGCTGGTGAAGCGCGACGGTGCCAAGACGTCGTGGCAGATCCCGATGGAGTACCATGACGAGTCCGAGTGGAAGCACATGACGAGCAAGCATTAAAGAAGAAGCAACTTGAAAGACAAAGAAAAGAATTCCAGTCAACGAAAGTTTTCCTTGTGTGATATGGTATATTCTTTTTTGTTGTTGTTGTTGTTGTTGTTGTTCTCTTTGCTCTGTACATTATGACGACTTTTTTTTTTTCTTTAAATACTTCGTTTTTCTTTTTTCTCTCTTTAGTTGGCGATAACGACACATTTTTTTTCTTGTGTGTTCGTTCTTTTCTTTTTGTTTTTGCTGCTCAATTTTAGTAAACTGTCCTAGATAACTTTAGTCATTATTATTTTTTTAGGTAAAAAATAGTAAATTCTCCCTTGAACTTTCTTTTTTGTAGACGCGACTTTTATGTAAAAGTCTGAATGAATAGGAATTGTGAAAAAAAAAAAAAAAAAACTGTATCGCTTTGCCTGTAGAGAGAGATATGCCTGCGTGCATTTACACTTTGCCAAACTGAATTCTTGGTACTCTTTCTTATGTTTGTTGACTTTTATTGTTTTCAAGCATCACAACTGTTGCCTCTTCTCCTCTTTTTTTTTTTTCTCTTCTCTTTCTGTTCCCAATTTAGTATTCAATATGTTCAATAGTAATATGTATTCGCAAGATGCGCGAACGCAGCACATGATGCACGCACCTCCAGACAATGATCACATACAAGCCTTCACACCGTTGCTAGACCTCAACGCCGTTTCCTTTGAACAAACGTTAGGAGAGGACGAAGTCCAATTTTTACAAAATACGTATCCACAGCCACGCGACTCGCCGGCCGCGTCGCGACCCAAGCATTACGTTGCCATCCCTTCCTCCAACGCCACGACGCACAAGAAACTCAAGTCAAACGCCAACAAGAAGGGCGCCGCCGCCGAGGAAGGTGGCTACCAAAAGCATAGGAGTGACCTCCAGAGCAGTGTCTTTCTCTCGCGCAGTAAAGGTAGTCTTATGACGGCTTCCTCGGTGGGCTCCGCCGGGGACGACAGCAGGGCTGGCGGCAGCCCTACAGCCGCCAGTGTCGCCACCATCGCGTCCTCCAAAAAGGGCAAGAAAAAGGCCAAGCAGTCAGCCTATAATTACGAGCATGACGTCAACAACTACGTTGTGCGCCAAACCGTGAACGGCGTCACGCGTGTGCTCCATAAAGACGGCACCGTAGCGGAGTATCGCAACAACTCGCCAACGAAGAGCAAGGAGTGTGCTAACTTTGCTTCTGCACAAGGCAAGCGCGCTGGGAAAGAAAAGCGTGTAAACAGTGATAGTTTCCAACTGAAGGGCGCCAAAGAGAGCGAGAAAGAGGAACACAACTCACCTAGCTCCAATGCGCTCACCTTTATCCATGAAAGAGACGTCGGCGTGCTGAGCAATGGCGGTGGTGAAGGAGGCGAGCCGATGAGCACAGGAGGAGGGCTGCTATCGCCCAACCCTCGTGTGGCCTTGTCTGCTCCACCTGCACCTTCGCTGCCGTCCCCCGCTGGTGCGCTCATGCTGCCGTCGCTGGTCGTGCAGCACCAAGGGCCCCGCCGCCCCATGCACTTCGGCTTCACTGGCGAAGGCGCCGACGACAACAATACCACGACCATGCAACGCCCCCAGGAGCTCCGCGGCTCCCCGCAGCGGCTTAATATGTTCGCCCCACCCAACAATGGCACGCGGCCCCGCAACCGCCGCGCAAAAGACTCCGTCGTGAACATCACCTTTATGGAGCACGAAGCTGGTGACGGTGGCAACGAATCCGTCAGAGAGGCGGAACTGAGCCGCATGAGCGTCGACAACACGGGCGGGCCTTCCGCCAACCTCAACCTCTCCTCGCCGGACGAAAAAGGAGACTTCTTCATGACAGGACTAGACACGGCATTCAACGCGAGCAGTGGTGGTACAGGCTTTGATCTCGTCCTCGCCGCACGTGGTATGGGGCCAGGGGAGAAGCGGGAAGACAACCCGTTCATGACGCCAGCGGAAGAAGAGCTGACGAGTCAACTCTTGGCCGAGCACAAGAAGAAACGGGAGGCCACGCGGCGCATCTTCAAGCTCGATGCAGAGTCGCTCTTCTCCATTGAACTGCCCCTCTTCGACGAGAATGGAGACCTGCTGGCCGTGCCGGTGCCGCAAAAGGGGAGTGAGATGGCGGCCGCCGAGGCGGCGAGGATAGGCTCGCCCACGGCGCCGCTGAAGGAAGGAGAAGGCAAACGCGAGAAGGCGCCAGGCGACCAGAAGACGTTTGTGTATGAGTACAAGGATAAGGAGTTCCTCAATTCGACTTTTCCCAACGGCGTGACGCCGCTCCAGCTGCACAACTATCTCCTCTCCAAGGAAAAGAACAAACGGATACGCACCCAGTTCTCCGAGTGGAACATCTCTCGCTTCATGGAGCAGCCCGTTGCAACCCAATTTATTGTCTCCTACTTTTGGTTCGTCGTCGTGCGCTGCCGCCTCACGTGGGTGGAGAAGCTGCTGGAGGGCCGCTACCAACGCCTCGTGAAGGCCTACGACGGTCTGTACATCACCAAGGACCAGAAGCGCGGCACGCTGCCGACACTGACGACACTGGACGCGCTCGCCTCAGAGCTCATCGCGGCGGATTACGTCTGGGGCCAGCGACAGCACCAGAGCAGCGCGAGCAAGATTGAGAGCGCGGAGGCAGGGCAGCTGATGCTGTGCGGGAACGGGAATATGGAGAACAAGCTCCTCCCGTTTCTGACCGACAATGGGTTCACATACCTCTGTCAGATGCGCGAGGTGCAACGGCTAGGCATGCTGCCAGAGTCGGACGCGATTGAGATGCTCTGCGACGCGCTGGACTACTTTGTGACCGCCATGGAGGAGTACGAGCACCTCGTGCACTTGGAGGAGGTTTTCTTTGGCCGCCTCGCGCTCGCCTTTGGTGGGTCCTTCCTGCAGCTCGGCGCCGAGAAGGACTTTGTGTTCCGTCAGTTCTCCTTCATCACGGCGCGTATCGTCTACTACATCCTCAACGCCTGCTTCCCCAACGACGCCCACGCGCGCGTCTTTGACGCCAACTTCCGCAGCGACCTTGTTGTCATTTTGCAGCACTGGTACAGCGGACTCGTCGTGACGTGTGTGCCCATCTCGGGGTGGCCGGTGCCCTCTGTGGAGGACGTGGAGGCAATGGAGGCGATGCGCGAGCGCACAGCACGCGGTGAGGCGGAATATCAGCTAGCGCCAGCAGCGGAGCTTGACGAAGAAGAGGAAGAAGCAGATGAAAGCATGGCACTGGCAAAACCGCGACACCTGGCGGGACAGAACCTTAGTCCGGATGGCAACGGCACGCCAGCGGCAGGCACGTGCACGGGCAGCTTCTCTTCCGCGAGCCCCTTTGCCTCACCGAACAACCGCACCGGTGGTGGCGGCTGCGGCGAGGCGGCCGTGGTCGTCGGCGCGGATACGACAGAGGCGACTGCCCAGAAGAAGCTCCACAAGTCGCGCGCGTTACAGGACGAAACCTTTGAGGAGGTCGACGTGAGTGTGGAAAACGGCGGCTACCGTCTCATCTCTGAGTTCCACAAGCGCGCTAATCACGCCAGCGACCTCGTCGCGGAGCTGGAGAAGCGCGTGAAGCAGCAGCACAAGAAGCAGCGCCGCAAGCTGGACTTGGCGCAGCGGCAGGCTGACCGTGGCGCCGCCCAGACCTTTACGAACCGCAACACCACGCAGAATATGGTGACCAATACAAACACCTCCTTTCACGTCAATAACGCGCCCTACGACGACGATGGTGACACCATCTCCCTCGACTCCATGCACAGCGGCTCTTTTTACTCCTTCAACTCCTCTCGCGTAGACAACGATGTGGGTGACAGACGCAAAGCCTCTCATGCATCCAAGGCGAGCGGCAACACCCGCCACACCACCGACCGCAGGAAGAGCAAGCACCGCCCGAGTATGCAAAGCAATCGCTTCGGTGTCTCCACCACGGTGAGTACGTCAGGGTTCGCCAGCCACCGCGCGGCTGCCCCTCATGGAGAGAAGAGTACCGCAGAGAAGATCGACACAGTCGAGCGGCGGCGGATGCAGCTCACCAAGAAGGCTGGTGGTGGTGTTAGTGGTGGTGGTGCTAACGGCCCGCAGGTGACGGCTGCCGGCAGCGGTGGCATGCCGATGGACAACAAAGGATCTGTCAATCTGCTCACGCTCGCCAACCGCGCGGAAGAGGCATTTCGCCGCAATGCCAACACGGCTGACGGAAAGGAAACGAAGGACAGTCTTGCGAAGAGATCCAAGAGACGTGGTAGCTGCGATATTTCTTCGCCAAACGCCAAACAAAAGGGTGGCAACAATGACCTCCACATGCCAGAGAACGAAGGCGACGAGTACTCTATCCTCACCCGCTTCCCCATCGCGCGGTGCAGCGGCGCCCTGCGTGCCTACCTGCTGGAGCGTGCTGGGCTCCACTACACCGATGTGCCCATCGCACCGTCCAGCCTTGCCGCCGAGGCCATGATCGAGCTGCAAGAGCACCAGAAGGCGCACGAGAAGACGGCCCCGATAAGCTTGACGGCGCACACTACCTTCAACAACACGAACAACAACAGCGCCGCGAGCACGTGCCGCTTCCACAGCATGAAACTGAAAGGGATGGACAGCGGTGGTGGCGATGACAGCATGGCGGCGACGACACTGAATGCCTCTATGGTCGGGCTGGTGCCTCCTGCTCTCGGTGGCGGCGGCACGGCTGGCAGACATCAAGGCAGCGTGTCCAGCGTGTTCTTCCGCGCAAACGATCCAGCGCCATTGGACGCCAACACGAGCAACAACCGTCCCGCCTTCCGCCTGCCCGCCGTGACGAGCCAGTCCGCGCAGCTCGCCACAAAGCACGGCCCGCTGCAGCGTGCCATGTCCACCGTCTCCTGCAACACCCGCATGCTGCCGCATGGCCCGAACGATATTGAGGGGCCGCCGCTGAACGTGCGCAAGCATGAGCTGTCGCGGGGGCTGCTGGAGCGGTTCGCCGCCTCGCGGCAGCAGCAGCGCAGCGGCACAGAGCAGGGCGACGGGATGGGCAGCAACCAACTCGGTGGCAGCTCTGGTGCCGGCGACACGCGCAGTGCGCTCCCCAGCGTTTCGCCCTTTGTCGCCTACTACGCACGCAACATGCTACAGCTCAACTTGGCTGCAGATAACAACGCCGATGCCGCGGCTGCTGCCAGCAAAGGCGCGACCGCGGATGCCTCTCTCCTGGACTTCAGCACGCAGGCTGGGCTCGGCCAGAGCATGGTCTCGCGCATGCACCACGGGCTTGGCGCCTCCACCCGCTCTCTCGTCATCGCCGGCGGGGACGGCAACGACGCCTTCAACGCGGCCGTCGTCGCCCAAAAAAGTCACCGCGTCGCCCTGCGCCAGCTCACCGTCCTCCCGCGCGAGGCAGGGCAACAGCGGCCGCAGCTGCTGCAGGGGGTGCACCAGGAAGCGCTGCGGCGGCAGCAGAACGCGCAGAAGGAGCTGGAACTGATTGCGCAGCGCGACCAGGTCTCGCGGGCCATGTACACGAATCAGTGTATTGAGAGCAGCACGGAGGCGAGCGCGATTGAGAGCGACAAGATGCGGGCGCAGTTCCGCCGCAAGGCCAAGCGGGCCTTTGAGCTGAGGGAGAAGGAGGACGCGCAGCAACAGCAGCAACAGCAGCAGCAGCAGCAGCGTCAGCGGCCGAGTGAGGCCTACAATTCGCGTGCTACCTTGACCGAGTGGAATGGAAAGGACACTGCATAAACACGTCTATCCTACGAATCTTACGATTACTATTATTATTTGAACTCACTTATTTTTTTAATCTGACATCTATATATACACGCACACACACACACATTGCTGTCACTCAAAAAGGAAAATTCAAAAGCTCTCATCGATTTTGTTTCTTTTAATGGGTCAGAATACTATGTATCTAAAAACAAATGCTTACTGTTTTTCCTTTTTTTTTTTTGTTTCAGTATAATGAAGTATCTATATGTAACATATATGAGTATTGTATAACCACTTCAAACAATAATCAAAACATCAGCAACAAAATAATAATAATATACGTATGTATATCTATTAATCTCAAAATACCTTTTATTTGTGTTGGTGTGGAAAGAATATGTTCTCTCTTGCTGGCGAACACATTCGTTTTATTTCCTTTGTTTCCTTTATTTTAGCAATTTAAAAACAAAGCCAATTCTACCCTTTTAAAAAAAAAAAAAACATAGATTCCAACTCGTCGATATATTATTTTTTATTTGTTTTTAATATAGATTATTTCTTTTTCTTGTTGTGGTCTCATGTACCGACAGGGCATGACGATACCACTGACGGGACTCAGTCCCATGCCAGCAAGTGCTTCCCCTCCTGGTACAAATACTACAAGCGAAACACCCATCTCGACCCCATTACAGCAGCCGCCGCATTCTGCCTCTAAAGATACACAGACACAAAAGCGCGTGCGCTTCGCTGGCGAGGGAGAGGAACAGCCGCAGCAACAATCAAACCCGGAAAGAGGAGAAAGTGTGACGTCGCTTCCCTCCTCTTCTTCTCGCACGCGTATCCTAGATGAACTGCTGGCAGCGGCAGCAACATCCACCGCCACCGGCACGTCCCCGCCACCACCTGCAGCTGCTGCACCACCACCGATACCATTAACGGAAGACACCTCCTTGACGCCGTTGGAAAACAGTCCATTTTCTCCCGCCCTCCCAGCTCCACCCTTGTCAGACAATGAGCGCGCCCTCTCACTCTTTCTGGACGACGACGTGGGCAGCGCGGAGTGGAAGACGCAGTTCATGCACAACGCGCAGAACCTCCTGCGAGAGTCCCAGCGCCAGATCCAGGCGCTGCTGCACTACCAGACAGCCTACGAGGCGGAGGTGCTCGTGACGCGAGAGCTGCGGGAGCAGTTGCGGCTGGCGACGGAGGCCGCCGCCCAGTCCCGCCTCGCCCAGCAGCTCGACACCACACGACAGCTCAAGGTCACGCAGCAGCTGCAGGAGGAGAAGGAGCGCCTCGCGGCAGAGCTTGCGGCGTGCCAGAAGCGGGAAGGGCAGCTGCGGGCGGACTACCGGCAGGCGCTGACGGCGCGCGAGACGACAGAGACGCAGCAGCAGCGTGAGGCCCACCGACATGCCCAGCAGGTGGAGCAGGCGCAGCAGGAGGCGCGGCGGAGTCAGGCACGGCTGGAGGCGATGGCACAGGAGATGGTGCACCTGCAGAGTGTCAATCTCAAGTTGGAAGCGGAACTGTTTGAGTCCCAGCGGCGCCTCGCACAAGCACGGAGGGCGGCGGCGGCAGGCGCGAAGGACGACAGCATCAATGTCAGCACCAGCAATAGCAACACTAACCTCACCACAAGCACTACCATGTGGGAGGCGGACCACACTGATGGCAGCACCGCCCCACCACCGGTGGAGGACACAATACGCAACATGCAGACCTACTTTGTCACGCTCAAGTCGGAGCTCGCCAAGACGGAAGGCGCGGCGGCGCACTACAAGCTGCAGCTCTCGCATGCGGAGGCGCGGCAGCAGGAGCTGCTCCACCAGCAAGAGATGCAGGCAGCCGAGCTCGCTGCGCTGCAGGAACGCGCAGCCGAGGCGACGGCGGCCCACCACGCGCGGCAGCACCAGCTGCAGGAGGAGGTGGAGACACTGCAACGGGCGTGGGACGAGGAGCGACTAGACTATCGGCTGCAGGAGATGGAAAAGAAGCAGCTCTTCTTTCGCGTGGATGCCTGTCTGGAGGAAACGCTCGCTTTATGCATGGCCACCACCGCGGAGATGGAGGAGACGGCGAAGCATGAAGACAACAACAGAAAAGAAGATTCTGGTTGGTGGGTGGAGGGCAAAGCACGAGTACACAAAAAAGAGACTGCTTCTCATGTGGATGAGAACTACACGAGTCCTACTGCTGCCCTGCACCGTAGCCTGGAGCAAACACTAAACGAAGGGGCAGACAGTAACCAGCAAAGTCTTTTCAGTGAAGAAGGGCAAACCGCGCTACCATATTTGTCGGTATTATTACATAAAGTGCAAATTTTGAAGGAAGCAGTGCAGCTGCTGAGCACCTACACACAGCAACAGCAAAAGCTGCAATACACACAGCAACAGCAAAAGCTGCAATACACACAACAACGGCAAGAGCAGCAGAAAAGGGAGCTAAACACGAGCCAAGCGGAAGCCACGTCAAAAGAGCATGAGGCTATCATCACATCGCAGCGAGAAGAGATTGTGCTTCTGCAGCGCAAGCAGACGCACTTAGAAGAGCGCATTGCCGAGTTGCTGCAAAAAGTGGAGGCAAGTGAAGCAACTCTTAGTAGTAATAACAATACTAATAACAATACTAATAACAAGAAAAACAGCGATGCAGAGTCTTCCTGGGAGGCTTTACAGTCGTACGTGCAAAAGCACAAGGAGCTCTTGTACAATGCACTGCGTGAGTATGGGCCCAAATCGCGAAAACTTGCTGACGCAGTTGCACGCCGAGAAGATGCCTTGAATGGCAAT
>AUXN01000382.1:0-12435 GCA_000482125.1 Strigomonas galati
GGACTCCCGCCACGGCATCCAATGGCCAGTGGCGTAGTCGACCAGCTTCGCTGTGTCTCCGGTTCGATTCCCGCAAGGTGCCCACGTCATATGGAAAAGAATACACCTACATACAGTCGAGATCCGGACTCTGATGATTATGGGCCTCGTGTGCCAATTCTGGGACGCGCCTAGGCCGCCTCTTTCTTGCAGCAGCCTGTGTGTACCGAGAGTTCGGTTCCCAGAAGAGAAAGCACCATCGGTGCTAATGCAACTCACTCATACGAGCTACTGACGTTGCCGCTCCAGAACTACCCACCGCCCCCGGGATGACGCCCAGGGGACAGACGGCATACCCGTCCGCTTCTGGAAGGCTTTGATTTAGTGACTTTTAGCCCAGAAGAAAAGGAATTTTTTCCTTCCAGTTACACCGTATCGCCACGTTGAGGCAGTCACAGGCTCAAACACATCTGCATCGTGCCTAAAATGATGCAGCAGAAAGCGTATCTACGGGGCGGAGCTCCTTCAGTGTGTAACAGTTCTTTAGAGGAGTGAGATTATGAACGGGTGTCTCGTTGAGATGAAGACTCGTGAGCCTCACAGCGCCACTCAGAAAGGAGAGGTCCGCGATTTGTGTCTCACTGATGTCCAGCACCTCCAGACGACGGCAGTTTTGTAGCTGCCAAGCCTCCTGTAGGCCCTCACACTTGTTAAAAATGGCAGTTCGGATAGAAGCGCAGTGCTCCAGCCCAGCAAGGTTTTTCACACCTGACGCACTCAGGTTAATATGCGTCAAACTCGGCAGCCATTCCATGCCTGTAGTAGCTGTCAAGTTTTTGCACGAGTGCAACGTGAGTGTGTGTAGCTGCGTCAGTACTTTACCACCGTGCAGCCATGTTAATAGGGATTCGTTTGTGAACAGCAGCTCTAGTACGCGTCCTAGCTCATCGGCAGCCAGCTCTTGCACCTGTTGAAGCTGGATTGCTTTTGGTTGTGTCCTTTGGAGCCACCAAAGCACACGCTCCACGTGCTGTGTGTCGTGCACGTCAACCTTACAGAGGGGATAGGTAGGGTATACGTCATTCTTTACATACTGCACGCCACAAGCAAAGTCAGATTCCCTCTTTATTTTCTTGCATTCACGCTTATTGGTGTCCTCATCTTCTCGCGCTGGGTTCTCCACAGTATCCTCTAATTCACTCAACGCCCTCACACTCAGGGACGAAGCAAGCCCACCATACGAGATGGTTGGCATGTACCCAAGCACAAGTCGCACACTCTGCTCCGTGGTGAAACTCCACCAAGTTGAAGGGTCATCATTCATGTGGCCACTTCCAAGTACGGTCGCCAGAAATGACGGTAGCTTGTTTTCACTCAATAAGTGCCTGTTTGTTGCGCAGGAGTAATGCTTTAGTTCACCGCGGGCAACTGTTACGCGTCTATGTGCTAGTGTAGAACCAAACGAAAAAGCTGCAGAGCGTATCGCGAGCCAATGCCTTAGCATACACCTAAATCACAAGAAGAAGAAGAAGAAGAAAACCTACGACTACTGCTTTTAAATTGAATATATATGAAAAAAAAAAAAGAAGCCGTAAGTGAGCGTGCAATACATATAATTCCGAGCGAATGTGATCATATCTTTTATTTCCATATGTGAAGGGGTATTGTACACAGCACAGAAATAATTATATATATATATTTGCTTATTTTGATTTTACTAACTTCAACAATTTGTATTCAAGAGAAAGACTAAAGCGATTATTACTCATCATAACTGACACACACAAATACACACACACACACACACACACACACAGAGAGAGTGCACTATCGAGAGCAGGGAGTGGTATTTGAATCGGAACCATTGAATCACTCAACGATCAGGTGCTTTGTTTTTTTTCCCATTAGCGCTTCTAAGGGCTGCAATGTCTTCACGGATGTACCAGATACATTCAGGTACTCCAGCGACTTCAAATCTGCAAGAGGCGCCAGGTCTCGTACATTCTTGCACCTGATAAGGTACAGCAGCTTCATCCTGGTGCAGCTCGCCAAAGGCTCAAGGTTTTCCACCTGTGTGGCGGATAAATCAAGGTGCTCTAAAGCGTTCATGCCTGAAAGGGGTGCCACACTGCGCACACCTTCGCAGCCGTTCAGTAAAAGTATTTTCATCCTCATGCATTTTGCCAACGGCGCCAAATCTTGCGTCGAAGTCGCACCCAAATATAGTTCTTCCAGTTTTTGCATTTGAGAAAGCGCAGCAATATTCTGCACGCCTTTGCAACACCGCAGATGAAGTCTTCGCATCCTTGTGCAATTGACCAGGACACCGATATCCCGCACGTCTGTGGAGGACAAATCGAGTTCCTCTAGCTCGCACATGCCTCCCAGTACATCAATATTTTGAAGAGCTGCGCAACAGTTTAATTTAAGAATTTTCATCTGCGTGCATTCAGAGAGGGGCATAAGACATTTCACAGACGTGTGCGACACATCAAGCTCTTGCAATGCGACCATTCGCGAAAAGGCGGCGATGCTCAGCATGTCACACGGGCAGGTCAGGATCAGCTTCCTCATCTTGGGGCAGTGTGCGAGCAGAGCCACCTCCTCGGCGGTTGTGCAAAAGAGGGTCAGTTCTTCGAGCGCACGCATACCAGCCACCGCTGCTACGCCCAGCACACTTCGGTACCTGCACAATAAAAGTACTCTCATTCTTGTGCACGTGACGACTGCACCTAAATTTTTTACGGACGTCTCTCTTAGGTCAAGTTCTTCAAGCGTGCGCATCCCTTCAAGAGGGGTGATGTGTTGCACGTGAGAGCAAGAGGTGAGCCGCAGCCTTTTCATCCTACAGCACTTGGCAACTGGCGCAAGGTCTGACACCGCCGTATCCGACAAATCAAGCTCTTCGAGTGCGGCTAGCTCTTCCAGTACATCGAAGTTTTGCACACGGTCACACCCACCCAAATTTAGCTTTTTTATCTTTGGGCAACTGGCCAATAATGACAGATCTGTCACTGGCGTGCTAGACAAATCCAACACCGTCAAGAACATTTTCCCTTGCAGGCCTTGGAGTTGTCGCAACGACCTACACCTGGTAAGCTTGAGCACCTGCAATGCTGTGCAGCCTTCCAATGCTGTAATGTCCTTCACAATTGATAAGCTGAGATCCAGTTCCGTCAGGTTTTTTGCCTCACGTAAAAAGTACACATTGCTCACATAAACGCAGCGAAGATCCATCCTCTCCAAAAGAGACAAATGCTCCACTTCTTTCAAAGGGCGCGAGAGTCGCCTACACATTTGCAGTACAATACTCTGGAGATAGCTGCACTTTTCAAGTCCTGCGAGGCTCTTCAAGGGCGTCCACGTCATTTCCACATGTGCAAGTCTCGGCAATCCTTCGATGCCAGCAAGCGTCTCTATATGTTCACAGAAATTCATCTTGAGTGTGCGTAAGTGCGTCAAATTGTGGCAGCGATAAAGTGAGGTGAGCTCTTTTACGTCGGTGTGGCTCACGTCAAGCTCCTCGAGATCGATGAATTCCTCTAGGCCCTCAAAGCTGAGAAGGTCCTTACAGGCTGAAACATTGAGTTTTCTCAGTAAGGTGCACTTGTACAACAGTTGAAACATATTGTCGCACCTAAAGTCGTTGCCCTCTCCCATTTTCAGCTCCAACAGATTGGTGTAAAGGGGCACACTAGAGGGCAACAGCACCTTGTCTGTGAAAAGCAGGTTCAGTAAAGCCGCCACCTGGCCGGCGTCATTGGTCTTTACGTGCTGGAGCTCCAAGGCACGCGGTTGCGTGATCTGCAGCCACCAAAGCATGAGCGCCACACGTTTCGCATCGCTTGCGTTGATCACGCAGAGCGCGTAAGTAGGGTGGTTCTTGTCCATCACAAAGTGCACGCCATGCCCAAAGCCGGTTGTGCTCGGACTCAGCAATTTTATTTCCTTCTTGAGCCATAAAAAATCAATATTATCATCATCCTCCTCTTCATCGCTGTCATAGCGAGGGTTGCGCTCGCCGGCATTACAAAATTCAGTGTCTTCGTCCAAAGCGCCATGGAGCTCGCCCAGGGCCCTCGCATTGACAGAGATAGCGAGTACAGCATATGGAAGCACAGGCATGTACTCGATGATCAACTTTACACTCTGCTCTGTGGTGTAACTCCACCAGTTACATGCCCCTGCTTCTTCCCCCATTTGTTCGAAAGCATACATATGACGGAAGCAGTTGAATACGTATGCAAGCTAAATAAATAAAAATGAAAAATAAAAATAAAAAGTTATAATACACTAGTCAAATGAAGAAGAATAGAGTAGAAGAAATAATCAAAGTTTGTGAAGAAAAAGTAATTAGCACACACACAAAAGAATTTAAAAAAAAATGCGTACATTCACACATTCAAACGACGAAGAAAACGATCATAAATATGCAGAAGTTTGTTTCATGACAAGTACGCAATAATAATAATATAGCTTTTTTCATGTTGCACGGAAACGAAGCAAACACACACACAGTGGCTAAATGCATCGCACACCTTTTCACACAAACCAATCTCTGTGCACTACACTTGCGCCCATGTATGAACACGGATGTGTACGTGAAGTAAATGCTTCGTTCAACTCGTGCGAGTGCCATTTCGCTTGTACCCAACAATGCGCAACTTTCCTGCCTTTACGAACTTCTCGAGTGACGCCACATCTTTGACAGATGTTCCATCTAAATCCAAGTGTTCCAGCGTGCCTAGCTCTGCAAGCGGAGCAACATGACGCACACGCTTACAGTTTTCTAAGGAAAGCCAATACAGTTTCACGCATCCAGTCAGAGGCGATAGATTGTCAACAAACGTGTCGGTGAGGTCCAACTCCTCGAGGCCTCGCAACCCCTCCAGCGGTGCAAGATTTCGCACACGCCTACAGTTAATGAGTGAAAGCTTCTTCAAGCTGCTGCAAGACGCCAAGGGTGCAATATCCTCGACTGAAGTGCCATCTAAATCAAGCTGCTCAAGTGCACACATTTTTGCGAGTGCGACGATCGTGCGTAGCTGCTTACAGTTGTTCAGACAGAGTTTATTCATTCGTACGCAATGAGTCAGCGAGTCAACGTTACTCACTGAGGTACCTTCGAGATCCAGATCCTCCAAAAATTTCATGCCCAAAAGTGCTTCGATGCTCACCACATTTTTGCACCGTTTCAACGACATTTTTTGCATGCATATACAGTCTGCCAGTGGCGTCAAATTTTCAACAAACGTTTCACTCAAATCAAGATGTTCGAGCGCACGTAAATTCCTTAGCGCAGCGAGATTGCGCAGGCGTTTACAATTGGCAAACGAAAGATCTTTCAGCAAAATGCATGTAGCCAGTGAGCTGATTTCCTCTACCGGTGTGCCAGAGAGGTCCAGTTTCACAAGATCACTGAGGACAGCCAGGGCCGTTACATTCTGCACACCATTGCAGTTACGAAGTGAAAGCTCGCTCAATTTCACACAGTTTCTCAGTGGCTCTACATGATCGACGGATATCCCACCCAACTTAAGCGTCTCGAGAAGATGCATGTTGGCTAATGGGAGCATGTTCCGCACCTGCTTGCAGTTGTCAAGCGCAAGTATCTTCAACAGCCCGCAATGCGTGAGGGGGCTAATGTCCCCTACCGCTGTTCCCGAGAGATCCAGCTCTTCTAGAGCGCCCATGTTAGCAAGCGGCGCAATCGTTCGCACAGATTTGCAGTTTTTGAGGGAAAGCTCTTGCAAGTTTGTGCACTGGGTGAGTGGGTCAAGCGAGTCAACCGGGGTGTCATCCAGATCGAGATGCTCAAGCGCAACCCAGCTTGCAATGGGTTTAATACTGTGCACGTATTTACAACTTTTGAGACTAAGCCACTTCACCTGCACGCAGGCTGCAAGGGGTCCAATATCATCGACAGGTACACCACCGAGATTCACATGCGTGAGTGCTGCCATCTTGGCAAGTGCAGCAATCGACCGCACACGCTTACACTTCTCAAGCGAAAGCCAGTCCAACATCGTGCATTCAGCGAGCGGGTTGACGTCTTCTACCGCAGTCGCGCATAAATTGAGCTTTTTTAGAGCACTCAGCTTCGCAAGCGGTACCACGTTTCGGACACGTTTGCACGTCTCAAGTGAAAGCTCTTTCAACGCGGTGCACTCCGCCAAGGGCCCCAGATCAACGACAGAGGTGCCATCGAGTTCTAGGTGTTCTAGCATATCCATGCCGGAAAGAGGTGCAATACTCTTAACAGCTTCGCAATTTTCTAAAGAAAGCCACTTTAACAGCGTACAATCGGTGAGGGGCTCCACACTTTCTACAGCCAAATCCGTCAAGTCCAAATGTTCCAGATCCCCAAAGTTCGAAAGAGCGTCGATGCAACGTACGCGAGTGCAGCCCTGCAACGAAAGCCACTTCAGCAACGTGGAATCAGCGAGTGGCTCAAGGTCGTTTATAAGCGTGCCAGTTAAGTTCAGTTCTTCGAGAGCATCCATGTCAGCCAAAGGGGCAAAATTCTCAATGCCGCAGCATTCTTCCAACGAGAGCTCCTTCAGCTTGGTACAGTTGTGCAGGCACGTGATATCAATCACAGAGGTGCCTTCTAGGTCTAGATTTTCTAGGAAGCTCATGTTCGAGATGGGCATGATGTCTCGGACCTGTTTACAGTTTTTCAGCAAAAGCTCCTTCAAATTTGTGCATTGCTTCAGCGGTGCAAGATCCTCAACCATAGTGCCCGAGAGATCTAGTTCTTGTAAACGACGCTTGTTCGAAAGGGGAAGAATGTCCCTTACATACTTGCAGTTTTCGAGTGAAACATTCCGCAGCAAGGTACAATTCGTGAGTGGTGTAAGGTCCTCCACCAATGTACCGTCAAGATTCACGTCCACTAGGGATTTTACACTTGCCAATGGTGCAATGTTGGATAAATAGTTACAGTTAGCAAATGAAATCTCCTGTAATTTCGTACATTTTTTCAACGGCGTAATGTCACATACAGCTGTCCCAGACAAATTAACATCTTTGAGATCACGCAAATGCGCCAGGGCAGAAATGTCCTGCACGTACTTACAGTGTTCAAGGCACAGGTGGAACAATTGTGGGCAGTTAATCAGTGGTGCAATAGTATCCACTTCCGTCTTTTCCAGAAAGAGTTCCTTTAAAGAGTGCATGCATGTGAGTGGGGCAATACTTTGCACGTGCTTGCAGTTCGCAATGGAAAACCATTGCAGCGTCGTACAGCTCGCCAGTGGTGCGATGTCACACACGGAGGTACCATCCAAGTCGATTTGCTGTATGACTTTCATGTTCGCCAGCGGCGCTACGCTCCGCACGCCCTTGCAGTTCTCAAGAAAAAGCTCTTTCAAGTGCGTACAATGCGCCAGAGGCAAAATATCCTCGACAGATGTACCGTCTAGATCCAGATGCTCAAGGGTAACCATGCCGGCAAGGGCGTCAATGTTTCCTATGTGGTTGCAATTTTCAAGGCGGAGGTTTTTCATCCGTGTGCACCCAGCGAGTGCGGTGACATCGCGGACAGCTGTGTTCGATAAATCAAGGTGCTCCAGCACGCGCATGTTAGCCAACGCTGTAATATCTTGTACGCCATTGCAATCACTCAGAGAAAGCCATTTTAGGCCTGTACAGTGGGTGAGTGAGGTAATGGTAGCCACCGACGTACTCTCCAAATTGAGGTGTTCAAGCATGCACATGCCCGCCAGCACCGTAATATCCTCCACGTTTTCACATTCATCCAAGGACAGCCACTTCAACTGAGTGCAGTGGACAAGAGGTTCAATATCCTCAACGGGTGCGTCATACAATTCTAGATACTCTAGCGCATGCAATGCGCTCAGAGGGACAAGCGTCTCTACATCACAGTTATGAAGAGAGAGCCACTTCAGTTTGGTACACGAAGCAAGTGGTTCAATGTCCTCCACTGATGTATTGCGAAGGTCCAGGTGCTCTAGCGCACTCATACCATCCAGTGCGCTAATATCGTCTACGTCCCAACAGCCTTTCAAACACAGCCACTTCAGTAAAGTACAATTTTCTAAAGGCTCGATGTCCTCTACAGCTGTAAAAGAGAGGTCCAGTGTCTCCAATGCCATCATTCTCTCCAACGCTTCTACATCGCAAAGGCTGCGACACTTTCTCAAGTTGAGAAACGTGACGGCGGAGCATCCGAGAAGTGCAGTGAGATCTTTTACGTGTGTGTTGCTGAGGTGTAACTCTTTAAGTTGCTTGGCGTTTTTGAGAATCGTCAGGTCTGCGTCGCTCACGCCACTAAGGTTGAGCATCTCCAAGTTCAGCAGATTCCTCAGTCGTTTGTAATCCCTCAACTGTGAGCATCTTTGCAAGTTTACGGTGCGGATGTGGGGGCACCTATCAAGTCCTTCAAGGTTGCTCACACCAGAATCAGCCAAGTTAAGATGCTCCAAGTTTGGTAAGCTCTCAACGCCAGCAGTGCTTTTCAGTTTATAACAGAAACATAACTTTATCGTGTGCAAATTCGTTAATGATTTACAGTTGCTCAGCCACATGAGCTTATCCAGGAAAGTGTAGCTCAAATCAAGAACCTCAAGGTTCACAAAATTCTCCAATCCCTCAAGGCTGAAATAAAGATTCTTGCACACGGAGAGGTCTACGATCCTCAATGACTCGCATTTGGCCAGCGCATGCAACACATTTGAGCACTCATATTCATCGGGGCCGCCAATTTTAATCTCAAGTAGATTCGTATAAATAGGTACGCCCGAAGGTAGTATGACTTTGTCTGTGAGAAGTAGGTCCAGCACCTGTCGCAGTTCGTCAGAAGACAACTTTTCCACGTGTTGAAGCTGAATGGCGCGTGGTTGTGTCCTTTGCAGCCACCACAGCATGCGTTCCACACGCTTTATGTCCTGAGCGGAAATAACACAGAGCGGGCAATTGGTATGTGTTTCACTCCTTTTGAAGCACAGGGCATGAGCAAATCCAGTTTTACTGATGTTTAACACTTTGACTTCCGATTTGAACGCGTTGGTATCATCACCATCATCATCATCACCATCATCATCGTCGTCACTGTCGCTCTCACTGGTGTTGTCGCTAAACGAATTCTCTGCTGCGTCGTTCACTGCCTCTGTCACCTGTTCTACTGCGCCATCAATCTCACCGACCGCCCTCGAGCTCAGGGAAGAGGATAGGACAGCATATGGCATCACTGGCATGTATTCAATGGCCAACCTTATACTCTCCTCGATGGTGTGATTCCACCAAGTTGACGGGTCTTCGCTCATCGGTAAAGAGCTAGGTCAAAAAAAAAAAAAAAGTGTCAGTTAATGAGGAGCACAAAAATACGAGAAAAACAGGAAAAAAAAAGCTCCGGATTGCAGTAAAGCCTTCAATTACTTCGGTTAGTAATCAGCTTCCGCACCTATCAGCTAAATATAAGACGATAATACAAAAAAGGGGGAAAAACGATACCTTTCGCTAAAATTTGTGTTGCTAGAGATAAACAAAGTTGTGCACTATATAAACAAAAAAAATAAATAAAAAGATCAAATGGATACAAAAAGGCGATACTGTTGAAAAGGGGGGAAAAAAAGGTCAAAGATTTTATTAAAGTTAGTTTAAAGAAAATTTAAGAGTAATAAAAAAAGAGAGAGAGAGAGAACTAAAAAAAAGGGGGGGAAAGGGGGGTAAAGGCGTAGATGTCACTATAGAATATATAGATGTGTCTGTGTGAGTGCTCCTAAAGTCGAAAGTAATACAGTGAAAAAAAAAATGCTGAAAGACGATAATACTATTGAAAAACTATAGAAAGCAGAAACAAAATGAGAGAGAAGTATGCATGATCATAATCCAGCTTCATCAACCATTTTCGAAGCATAATACCCAGGTATGTGCAAAGTTTACTTGAAACTAGTCTGTCATAAAAAGAGAGTATGTGTGTGTGTGTGTGTGTGTGTGTGTGTGTGTGTGTGTGTTTGTGTTTGTGTGTGTGGTCATGTATCTGTTTGCATCTCCTGCTCTGGAAATGCATGATATTAGAAATAGATTTGTCTGAAAAATAAAATTAATGATACTACTAATACTACTACTACTATAAAAAATAAATATATAAAAAATGGTTGCGCTCTCAGCAATAACAGAAATGGTTTGTAAAAATAAAACAAAAATAATATTACTTCAGTTAAAGCATTGATCCAACGGAGGTCCTACAGTTTCGGCACGCTGTTCTCTCAAACGCGCAGCTTTGCGATGCAGTGGCATGCTTCTTCCGTTCAGGGTTCAGGTCCCAGTACATAAAAGCCTCGAAATCCTGCTTCAAGTACGTAGGACCGATTCTCAGACAAGTAGATGGTGTGCAAGGCATCCATTCCATCTGGAAGTGTGATGCGCTTGAGTTGTTCACAATTCTGCGCAAGAATTGTTCTGAGCTTCACGCAGTGCTCCAGGCCCATGAGGTTGCACACAGAAGTACGGCGAATGTCGAGTGTTTGGAGTTCTTTGAGACCAGCAAGGGGCTTTAATTCAGTGATACTACGAGAACCGTCCAACTTCAATTCCACCAGCTGCGTACAACCTTGAAGCGCAGAAAGATGGAAATGCCACAATCGGAAGCATATAAACGCTTCAGAGTGCTCACATTGTTTAATCCTCGCAGCGTTTCCAGTCGGGTGCATCCATTGAGACAAAGCTCCTCCAATGAGACACAGAAGCGAAGCAGGGAAATATCTGATACAAGCGTACCGCTCAAGTCTAGCTTTCCCAGCGACTAATGATTCCACACCTTGGAGAGTGAGTACATTGGTACACATTTTTAACGATAAAGTCTTGACATTGGTGCAACCTGATAGTCCGGCAAGGCTTGAAATGGAAGAAGCTTCAAGCAAAAGAGTCTCCAGCTGTGTCTTGTTCTCCAGTCCTCGAAGATTTTGCAACTTCGGTGTCTTTCGCAAGTCAAGTGTGGTTATGTTCAGGAAGCGTTGCAGTGGCGCTAGACTCTCAATAGGAGTGCTGTTCAGCGACAATTCCTTCAAAGATGCAATACCATATAAGCCATCCAAGTTGTTCAGTTGCTTGCACCCCCATAGATACAATATCTCGAGAGACGTGCAACCGTTTAACCCTGTCACATCTGCCACTCCAGACGTACTCATATCCACATGTTTTAGCCACTTCATGCCCTCCAGACCAGAAACATTGTTTAGCGCTTTGCAGTGGTGCAAATTCACCTCGACCAACGCAGCACATCCTCGGATTTGTGTAATGTCGTTCACCGTGGATTTGCCAAGGATAAGCTTGCTCAGCAAGGACATGTTTTCAAGACCTGCAAGATTGGTCAATTTTCTGCAGCGTGTCAAATTCAGCCCTGTCAACTGAGTGCAGCCAGAAAGGTCCTGCAGAGTAGTCACAGCTGAGCCCGTGAGGTCCAGTTCTTCCAAATTTGAAAGGTGGAGAAGCCCATGCAAATTGTCGAGATTACTCCAGTTCATCAAGCACACCCTCCGCAGATTATGTGCATGAGAGAAGCCAATAAGACTCGGTAGGGCACCGTCATAAAGATTCAGCTCCTGAAGTTGCGCAAGTTCTTGGAGACCAATGAATGTACTCAAGCCTGTCGATGGGTTAACTTCCAACCGTTGGAGGTGACAGCAAAGGCCCAGTGATGTCAAATCGAGAAGGGGAAAGGAGTCCAAGGAGCAGATGCTCAAGCTTGTCAAACACGACGCCAATGAGGCACCATGTTTCATGAAGCACGGCTGTATGAACAATTTAAATAACAGGTACCGGATACCGCTTGTGGAAAGGGTGCCCATATTCTTTAATTGGATAGCACGGGGCCGCACCACTTGCAACCACCACAGGCACAGAAGCACAGCGGTAAGGTCCGTGACATCCAAGTAGCACGTGGAGGACAGATGTTCCTCGTTGTCATACTTGAAAGACACACAACGCTTCGGAAGCCTTTCCGGGACTTCGTTTTGCGCATAGTAGCTTCTTTGTTCATCAGAAGCATCCACAGGCTTTCGGGGCACTGTCACACTTTTTTCCCCGTACAGCTCACACGTGGCGCGCAGTCCCTTGCACGACGCATACAGAGCGAACGAGGGTTGTCCGGTGTACTGGACTGCAAGGATTACGCTTTGGTCTTTGATAGGTGTCCACTGCTCCACGCACGTCTCATCTTCATGATCTGTCATTTCCTACCGTGTCAGAAATGGGTGTCTTTTTTGTTGTTGTTGTTGTTGTTTGTGTGTTTGTTCGTTTTTTGTGTTGAGTAAATGAGCTAGGGAAACGAAAAGAAAGAGAAAAATAATCTGGGCAGAAGAACAGAAAACAGAAAAGCGAAAGGAGAGTCATGATGTACATGATTTGTTCAAAGCATGGGATAGATGAGAACAGTTTATTTCAAAATCAGTATATATATATATATATATATATATATATATATATATATAT